>PVJN01004478.1:0-90003 GCA_004026805.1 Lasiurus borealis
GTTAATATCACTCTTCCTGACAAGATGCAATATAAGTTCCATGAGATTAGGAACCATGTCTATCATTTTTAGGGACCATTGTCTACCATTCCATCTCCAGGAGTTAGCATAATCCGTATCACACAATAATAAGTCAATAAATATTTGTTGAAATAGTGAATAAATTTTTGTTGACTGAGTAACTGAATGATAGTATATATTTATTCAGCCCACAAATATTTCTTGAGTCAGTACCTTTGCCAGATAATGTATAAGGTATTGAGGATGGAGTGCATAAAATAAATGTAGTCCCTGACCTCTTAGAGCTTATATTCTAGTAGTCTTTACCCCTTTTCTTCTGTTTTTCTCTTATTTTTTCACCCCTTTGTAATTTTCTCCCTTTTTTTCTGTTGAAGCTAAATGGATCCAAGAGCTTATAAAATCTTATGTGACTATCTTGCTCTTCTCTGAGTTTTCTTGACTTAGATGATTTAGCTCTTAAATACTCTTTCATAAGCTCTGTTATTTTTCTCATCTCCTCACTGAAAAGGGAAATATTTCAACAGTTTTTTGGTTCCTATTTCAGTCTACACAGAAATTTCTTTTAAAAACTGAACTATGTTTTTTTTAATAATATATTTTTATTGATTTTAGAGAGGAAGGGGGGGGGAGTGAGTGATAGAAAATGATTAGAGAGACTCATCGATTGGCTGCCTCTTACACACCCCCTGTTGGGGAATCAAGCCCACAACCCCAGCATGTGCCCTGACCAGGAATCAAACTGAGACTAAGTCAATACTCAACCACTGAGCAACACCAGCTGGGCTGTACTATGTTTTTTTCAATTAAAAAGTAACTTGCTTATCTATAGTGATAGAAATCAGAACACAGTGGCTGCTTATGGGATGTAGGGATTGATTGAGAGGGGATATCAGAGAGCTTTCTGGGACAATGGAAATGTTATATATCTTGATTGGGATTATATCATTACTAGAGGCCCAGTGCACAATATTCATGTATGGGTGACGTCCCTAGGCCTGGCCAGCAATCAGGACTGATCAGATTCCCCACCTCCTCAACTCCCTGCCTCCTCCTTCCCTTACCACTGTGCTCCACCACAGCATGGTTCCCCGGCTCTCCACTTCCCTGCTTCCCCGCTTCTCCCTCTCCTCCTTTGCTCAATGCCTGTGTCCACCACCACCCCTCCCCACCCCCCCCCCCAGTTCCCTGTCCCAGTCCAGGATCCGGCCCCAATTGCGCGATTGGGACCTACCTGCCAGGAGGTGGGGCCAACTGCCACCATAATGGGTGGACGGTGGGCCAAACAGCACCTGCTAGCTTGGGAAGGAACAGGAGGAAGGACTCAGGTGGTTGGCCGCTGGCGCTGAAGAGGGAGCTGTTTTTTTTGTTTGTTTGTTTGTTTGTTTGTTTTTTAATATATTTTATTGATTTTTCACAGAGAGGAAGGGAGAGGGATAGAAAGTCAGAAACATCGATGAGAGAGAGACATCCATCAGCCGCCTCCTGCACACCCCACACTGGAGATGTGCCCGCAAGCAAGGTACACGCCCCCGACCGGAATCGAACCTGAGACCTTTCAGTCTGCAGGCCGATGCTCTATCCACTGAGCCAAACTGGTCTTGGCGAGGGAGCTGTTTTTTGGCCACCCTGGGAAAGAGGCCAAGTCTGCTGCCACCCAACCCCAGTTCTCCACCCTGACCCAGAGGCCTGACCCCAATTAGGCCATTGGAGCCTGCTGGCTAGGGGGAGAGACTGGGAGGCCCCATTGGCAATTGGTGATTCTGGGCTGGGGGCAGCTCCTGCATTGAGCCTTTGCCTCCTGGTGGTCAGTGAGCATCATAGCGACCGGTCATCCCAGTTGTTCCAGTCATTCTGGTGATTCCATCTTAACGGTTGCTTAGGAGGTTATATATATATATATATAGTTTGGGGTTATAGCTTCATTGGATTATATGCCTTGATTGGATTAATAAATGTATATATTTGTCACAATTTGTCAGATTGTACACTTATGATCTGTTTCTTTCACTGAAGGTAAATTTACCTTTAAAAATATTACTTTAAGCCGAAACTGGTTTGGCTCAGTGGATAGAGCGTTGGCCTGGGGACTGAAGGGTCCCGGATTGGATTCCGGTCAAGGGCATGTACATTGGTTGCGGGCACATCCCCAGTGGAGGACGTGCAGGAGGCCGCTGATCGATGTCTCTCTCTCATCGATGTTCCTTTTCCTTTCTTCTCTGTGAAAAACCAATAAAATATATTTAAAAAAAATATTACTTTAAGTAGAGTGAAAAAAATACCCTTTTAAAAAAGACACATATGCTTATTATATGAAACATTATCAAATAAAAGTAAACAATAAGAAACCCCAAATGACCTGTAATGCCATTACTCAAAAAGGAACATGGTTTACACTGTGATGTGTGTCTTTCCATTTTTTAATACATAATGAACTAATTTGGAAGGGAATTCATCACAATATGTAGAATTGTGAGAGATTCTAGATAAAAAATCTAGTGCCTTCTAATTTGCTTTGTGTGTGTGTGTGTATAAGTAGTATACAAAGAGCATACATAAAAGTTTGTTATTTTATTTTTTATTAAACTTACTAATGGTCCAGTGCATGAAATTCATGCATGAGGGGTGGTGTTCCTCAGCCCAGCCAGGACCCCCTCCAATCTAGGATCCTTGTCAGGCCTAAACTAGCAATTGGGCATCCCTCTCACAATCTGGAACCACTGGCTTCTAACTGCTCACCTGCCTACCTACCTGATCACCCCTAACCACTCTGCTTGCCCTTAATTGCCCCCCTACCAGCCTAATTACCCTCAATTGCCCCCCCACCAGCCTGCTCACCCTCCCTGCTTCCCCCTGCTGGCCTGATCACCGACAACTAACCCCCATGCTAGTCTGCTCACTCCCAATGGGTCCCCCAGCTGCCTCTTCTGCCAGCCTAATCACTCCCAACTCCCCCGCTCCCCACACCAGCCTGCTCACCCCCAACTGCCCTTTCCTCCTGGCCTGATCATCCCTAACTACTTCTCCCTTATTCTAGCCACCAGGGCTTTGTCCAGAAGGATATCCAGAAAGTCTTCCAGTCTAATTAGCATTTTACCCTATTATTAGTATAGATTGGGGTGACATTGGTTAATAAGGTCATATAGTTTTCAAATGTACATTTCTATGATCCATGGTCTTTATATTGCATTGTGTGCCCACCATTCAAAGTCAAATCATTTTCTGTCATGATATATTTGGCCCTCTTGCCTTTTACTGTCCCTCCACCTCTTTCCCTCTGGTAACCACTATACTGTTATCAGTGCCTATGTGTTTCAGTTTTAGATCCCACATATGAGTGAAATATGGTTCTTGTTTCTTTCTGACTTATTTTGCTTAGCATAATATTCTCAAGGTCCATTCACGTTGTCACAAATGGCAGTATTTTATCTTTACTTATAATTATTACTTAGAAGGATTAATTTGCTAAGCTAGTAAAAAATCAGGATTCTAAATTTATTTCAAATTTTTTTGAACCTAGGATAGTTCATCATCATTACCATCAATAACACTTATTGAATGTGAAATGTCATCTCTATAGATATTTCTTGACTATGAATAATCTTTAGACTGCAGCATTAAGATTGCTAAACTGAACAATCAATCACTATCAGTAAATCTTTAAGCTGACACCAGATTCATGGTCAGATTTAACTAAGAACATTCTAGTGACTAAGTATAATCAACATCACTTCAGAATTCATTATTCTGTCCTCCTCAGATTATTAAGCTGTTATAAAATCCAACTATGGCCGAGACCCGTTTGGCTCAGTGGATAGAGCGTCGGCCTGCGGACTGAAAGGTCCCGGGTTCGATTCCGGTCGGGGGCATGTACCTTGCTTGCGGGCACATTTCCAGTGTGGAGTGTGCAGGAGGCGGCTGATGGATGTCTCTCTCTCATCGATGTTTCTGACTTTCTATCCCTCTCCCTTCCTCTCTGTGAAAAATCAATAAAATATATTTTTAAAAAAATCCAACTATGGCATGTTGCCCTTATATTTACTGTTTAACTTGGGAGATTCTAATTCAATACAGGGATTCATATAATTGTATGGCTAGACTGTTGTGATCAACAGCTCCATAAAATTTACCACAGCATGAGATCAGACACGCAAATCTTACATTTTTATCAGAAATTCAAACCACATTAAACTGAAGACATACTATTTGAAGTCAACGAAGCCACAGCCCACCTCTAACACTTCCTAAACATCTATTGCTAAATCTAGTTCATCCAGAAGGTTTGCATGTGGGTAAATATTCGAGTGGGTCCTTTGTTAAGTTTCCTGATGGTAGTGGATAGATTCAGACAGAAGGAGAATTATTTGAAACTACCCAGAAAATTAGAAAAGTAAGGACCAGAAGCAAAGATCTGTGAGAAAAAGGAGTGTCTTCAGCTTTACACTTTTGGCAAGTGATAAAAGGCAGCTTTAGTGACAGCAGCCAGATGGAGATCAAATGACAACTGTGAGTTCATAATGGTCTCCAGCATTCTGGCAAGCACCAGGGGCAGGAGGGGAAGTGGGAGGGGTCAACTTTACTGGTACTACAAGCCAATCTGGTGACGTCAGCTAAAACCAGTTCTGAGGCATTGCCTGGGGACCAGCTGCTAGATACTGAACGCACCCTGGCCGCCTCTGTGCACTCCCGCCCATTTATAAGACCCTGCCAGTTAATTTATGTTCCCTACAGCAGGGAGGGTCCAGATGTTGAGGCTGCAGTTGCTGATTTGAAAGGACTTCACAAATACAGGAAGCTCTCAGAGGATAAAAAAAAAAAAAGAAAGAAATGTAAGGCCATTCTACAGTTTGAGAAACCCATTGTTCTGTATTAAACACATACACACACACACACATACACACACACAGCCCTTTCTTTAGCACGCAGAAGTACATCATTCAGGCTATCAAAATAGTATAAAGATCTAAAGTGCACAAACGGGGCAAGCTGGGTAGTTAGAGAGGAAACACTCCTTCAGTGGCTAAACTAAAATTCCGAGGAATTATTTTTACAGCATTAGGCAGGGACAGGGAAGTCTTGCACTTTTACCATCAGCAATAGGACATTTAGAGAAAATGAAAATACAATATTTTACTTAGATGAAGGAATTTAAAGCAAGGAAAATTAGAGTGGGAATTGGAAAATGGGTGCCATATAATTGATACTTATGGCATTCAATGTGTCATGCACTGTAAGTGCTGTACGCATATTATCTCATGTAATCGTTATAATAAACTTATGAGACAGGTACTATCATTACTCAGGAAAGAGACAAAAGAGTTTGGGCAACTTGCCCAAGCCTGACTGCACAGAGTCTGCATTCTGAATGCTCTGCTCAGATGCTGGATGAAATACAGCTGTTCTAGAAGAAGGTAACCGATGGCTAAGAAGGTGAGATCTGGAGTCTCACAGATGTGCATTTGCATCTGGCTCTGCCACTTAAAGATGGGCCTTTTGAGCTGGTAATAGCTTAACCTTTCCAATAGGCCAGAGCTTCTTCAACAGGATAATGCAGATGACAGTAGTGTCCTCAAAGATGGCTGTAAGTCAAGTGATGCCTTATAAATAAGAATGCATCATACTGCCAAGCATATGATAAACACTTAACAATTCAGCTGTTTTTATAAATAAATCACAAGTCTAGTTAGAAATTTTCTGAAACATCTCTGGAAGCCAACTCCCTGTTGCTGACAGATTTGAGAAGAAATTCTTTTAAAGGGGCTGCTCACAGGTTGAAATTTTGATATATCAGATTCTTATAAACGATGCTAGTAAGTGTTTTAGGTTAAAAGGCAGTTATTTTTGTGAATAACAATTAGAGAAAGAGTGAGAGGAAATGTCCTTGTCATGGTTGATAAGAAGTAACCTGAGAAAAAAGCCAACTGCAGAGTTCTGCCAAAGTCTCACATTTAAGGGCTTCTCACAGCTCTAACTGAATAAATTGGGATTTACATTGTGGTTCAATTTAAGGTGGGAATAGCTTCAGGATCACAGATGGACTTGTTTATGAGAAAGACATAAACCCAAACTTATAAAAGGAATGGAGGGTCCAGTTGCCAGGGATAATGAGAGACACACCAAATTAACCAAACTTAGTTCAGATGGTCATTAAACAATGACCCCACCTGGCTTTCGGTCGTTTTACCATCTGTTGTAGCTGTTTCTTCTCAGAGGGGAAAGTTCCCACTAGTTCCCAGGTGCGACCTGTTTATTAAGATGCAGTGCCAAATCATACTCCATAGAGTTTGCTAACCAGGCAATATCTTAAGGTTAATGAGGCAAGTTGTAACATAATCTCATCCTAGAAAATGGATTGAAATTTTTGGAAATTGGTATCACAGCAGAAGAATATAAATGTCTTTTTAGTTCTTTAGGCAAATTATCTGGTGATTAAAATTTTAAGGCCCAGAAAAATAATTATTTTTGTGTGTCATAAAATAAGCTATTAGAAGTACTTCAGTGGCTGCTGAAAATTGTGGAATAATTATGAGAATAAAATTTTAAGCAAAAAGTGCTAGAGCTAGAAGAGTCTTATAGAATAAACTTTTCAGTTTCTGATTGGGACCAATGTGTGTCTAAAACCATGGGTTGAGTTGGGAGGGGACTGAGAGAAGGCCTAAACCTACAGACCTCTATCCCTCAGTCCCACTCCCATTTGGCTGCTTCAGCCAGAACACCTTTGCTTTTATCTCTCTGAATGTGGGGATTATGCTTTCTATTTCTTTTGGAGGAAAAGGAGTGCTCTTTCAAAAAAAATTTTTTTAAATATTGGACAAATGGGGAAACTGAGGAAAGAGGGTAGTACTGCCAAAGAGTAGGCATCGTTCCAGCCTCATTTTTGGAAGAACACCAAATTGTATTTATCATGTTGGCTGTGCATGCAAAGTGGCCTTACAGATCTTTATTTTACATAATTTCAAAACTTCTTTAAAAGACAAACATGAAATATAAACAGTCAAATGCATCTATAAACAGGCCTTCTTGTATTTGGTGGTGAAGCTTTCTTAAACTAAGGATGGATGACTTGACAAGGAGGTGATGCTCCAGCTGAAAAAGCAAAATCCCTAACACATTTCTGCTTAGTGGCCAGCGATACTAATGTGCCCTCCCCCGGCTATATCTTTAGGGGATGAGCTAGAACATATGGCAAAAATCCTTATAGGTCAACAACCAAATGTTAAAAGCAATCCATCACTTTGCCACAAACTGATATGGTCCATGGAGCACAGGAGTAAAGTGTTCATAATGGACAACCAGATAACAGTCTGCTCATTGCATTCTTTGGCTACTAAAAATGAGGCTACTTTGGACCTTTACAATGTAAAGTCAGACAGTTGCCAGACAGAATACTGTTAGACCACCTCTAAGATCAACCATCCAGAAATGTGCCTTTCAAAAGACTGTGTCCTAGAACTTCTTTAAAAGATCACAGTCTTATAGGACTTAATAATAAATTATCCTGTTTTTATACTTAATATCTTCCAGACTTTGAGGCTGACATTTCATGGCCAAAGTAAAGGAGGACCAAAGGGAAATAAGAATGAATATTATTCACAGAACAGACCTTACATCCAATTTCCAAGTGTGAGCTCTACTGGCAAAAATTTCCAGTGAATAGAAATTAAATGCTTACAAGCATGGAAGCCAGAGTAAGAGATACAAGTCCAAATAATAGTAAAGAATGCTCTTATTTTTCTTTACCCCTTATCTTTTTTGTTTGCAGTCTCCTAAATATTTCTCAATTTCTTTAATCTCATCTCCATTTGTGTTTCTTGTAATTTGCTTCTATAACAAAACACGCCATCTCTGCTCTTTTAAACCTTCCACTTCAAAACTCACCTTCATAAAACCTTTCAAGGTTGTTTTCCTCATCATTATAATCTCTTATGCTACATTGGAAGAGCAAGCCTTGAAGCTTGGCAATTAAGCACCTTTTAATCTAATGGGTTTTATGTGTATACAATACAAACTGGTTGAGGTCACAATTCCTTAGTTTATAAAGTGGGCCAGTTCCTGAAAACAATATTTTAAAAATCATTGGGGGTGGGGTTAGAGAAAGTCTGAAGAAGAATTTAAAATGCAGATAAGGGTGCACAAACATCTGTAATTAAAATAACACAAACAACAAAAGTAGGATTCAATCAGGACATCTTCCTTTCTAACACATAAAAGACCAGAAGCTTTATGTTTTAATTCATTAATTACATCTTGAAATCTGTGTAACTTATTCATTCAACAGTGTTTGATTTAATAAATATTTACTGAGGATCCACTCTGTGCAAGGCACAATTCTAACCATTTCGGGTCAACCAGTAAACAAAACAAATACTATTCCATTAAACTTATACTTGGGGAATAGAGTGGGCAGAAGAGAGCCAGATAACAGACAATATATAGAAGTAAAATGTATTAGAAAGTGAACAGAGATATAATTTTTTTTTTGAGAGAGAGAGAACAGATTTTAGGGGATAAGAAATGCCAAGACTAGAGGCATTGCAAGTTAAGAAGAGTGGGCAGGTAGGCCTCATTGAGAAGGGAACTTGAAGGGAGTGAGCAATGTGGTTATTAAGAAAAAGAATAATCTGGGCATATAGTCAGTACAAATGCCCTAAGATAAAAGGAAGGCCAATGTGGCTATGGAGGAATGAGCATGGGGCATAGTAGTAAAACACAAGATTGCAGTAGAATGAATATTTTTTAGTAACATATTTTTAAGACATGATTCATATTTTATACAATTCACCCTGCACATACTGTTCAGTTGCTTTTAATATATTATTAAGTGTTGTGCATTATCAACACCATCCATACTAGGATCTTTTCATAGTGGTCAAGAGATTTTCGTGGTGTCTTTTAAGCCATTGTAAGAACTTTGGCTTTTACACTAAGTAAAAAAAAATTATCTCTTATATATTAGAAAGGAAAGGTATTTTGATTGAATCCCACGTTTGTTGGCTGCATTTTTTGGTAAATTTTGGTCAGAGAATGGTCTGTGATTTGACTTGCTAATCATAGTAATTTTGGCTGCTGGAGGTAAGGAGAGAAAAGGTAGAAGCAAAGAGAGAGAAACCAGTTGTTGCAGTTACTCAGGGGGAGATGATGGTGGTGGTGGCAGCCCTGAGAAATGGTTGAATTATTTTGCATTTTGAAGTAAACTGATAGGATTTGCTGATGGGTTGTTAAGGAAAGAAGTAAAGGAAGACACCATAGTTTGAGGACTGAGCAATGGGAAGAATGGAGCTGTTATTGACCCACAGGAGGACAGTAAGGAGGTAAACTTTTGTCATTTCAAGTTTGAGATGTTTATTGTATTTTGAGACAGAGAAGATGACTAAGCCTCAGCTTCAGAAGAGATGACTGACCAGATTAGAAATATATTTGGGAGTCATCAGCATATAAAAAATATTTAAGGCATGAGACTGGATGAGGTCACCTAGAGAGTGAGTGTAGATAAAGAAGAAACCCAAGGCCTGAGCTGCTGAAAGTTATGAAAAAGAAAACTTTGTAATACAAAAATAAAAAGAAACAAGTCTGCTGTTTCAGAGATAGAAACTTGGAAAACCTATTCAAGGTATCTGAACAAATTACTACCTACCAACTCAGATTACCTATTTCTTCATCCGTGATTACCCCACCAAGTAGAGACATTCACAGAAAGAACTATGTAGAAGTCTTTTGATACACATTGAACGCAGGATGTGGAAGGGTGGAATGGGAAGAGGAGGTCTTTGAAAAATATCCTAGTGAGTCTCTTTGACACCTCCACTGGCTGGCTCCTCAATAACTGGTGAAATGTGAGCAGCTAATGGAAACACAGGTGGCTAGCCTAACGCTCAATGCAGCACCATGACTCCACAGCTATGAATATTAATAGCTGAAGAAAATTTCCATAGAGTAAGGTTTTATTGAACACACAACAAAATGGTATTAAGGGGATCGTATTAGGTTTCAGATGTTCCAAAAAAATTATCACAAATTTAGTGGTTTAAAACAACAGTAAGTACTGGCCAGGTGTGGCCTCAGAGGGTTGGGTGTTGTCCTTTGCACTGAAAGGTTGCTAGTTCAATTCCTGATCAGGGCACATGCCTGGGTTGTGGGCTTAATAGGGGGCATGTAGGAGGCAGATGATTGATATTACCCTCTCACATTGAAGTTTCTCTCTCTCTAAAAATCATATATATATATATGAAACACTCATTTATTATCTCACAGTTTCTGCAGGTCAAAAATCCAGGCTTAGCTGGGTTCTCTTCTTATGGCTTCACAAGGCTAAAATCAATGTTGCTCAGGCTCATCTGAAGGCTTGACTTGGGAAGGCACTATTTCTAAGTTCTCTTGTGTTGTTACAAAATTAATTTCTTGCAGCTATAGAATTATTTGAAGTTTGCTTCTTGATAGCCACCAATGGGGAGAAGGAGTCTCTGATGCCTATAGTCTCTTTTCAGAGAAGGTCTAGGCTTTTTTCTAAAGGGTTCACCTGATTAGGTCAGACCCACCTGGCATAATGCACCTCTGGATTGACTCACAGTCAACTGATTAGGGACCTTAATTACATCTGCAAAATCTTTTAACCTTTGCCATTGAATGTGAATAGCCCAACATCATTTGTGTATTCTCTTAGTTGTAGGCATGGCTTCTGCCCACACTCAAGGAAAGAAGATTATGAAGAGTTTAATACCAGTTGTTACAGATCATTGAGGTCATCTTAGAATTTGCCTACCCCAGTATGGTCCAAGAAACTAAATATTTATGTTAAATTCAAATAGAAGTATTGATCCTAAGAAATGACTCATTTCTAAGTGATGGTAAATTTTGTCTGAATAATCTTCTCTGGGGACAAGAGAAAAAAAAAAGAGGGGAATTCAGAGCTGGCCTTTAGAAAATAACTTCACCGGACCTCTCTCTCTCTCTCTCTCTCTCTCTCTCTCTCTCTCTCTCTCTCACACACACACACACACACACACTCACACACACACACACACAAAATACATCACACACAAAATACATCAGGAACCTTATGGTTTTTAAGAATAAAATAAAATATAACAAAGTAGACTATAATATAATAGTCTCATTTCCTTGCATGTGAACAATAGTCTAATATTGAAATAATAATCATAAAATTTCTTTCAGATGTTAAAGGATTGACTAATTTTTGAAAGAGAAAAGTTGTCATTCAATACTATACAATAAGAATATATGTATGCTAAAAGTGAAGAAAATATTCAAAGTGAGTAGCAGTGCTAAAATAGTTTAACAATCTTGAGTACATATTTCCATCTCACTTCCAATAACTATTTGGCATCCTCACAAATATCCTTAGAAAGTCATTCAAGCCCTGCACACTTGAAGTTCCTAGGAGCTACCTGGGTAGTTTTAAAAATAATTTCACACTTTAGAGTTATTTTATATGTGTATATAAAATACTGACCTAGTGAAATTCCTCTGATTTATCATTGGATGCCAACTGCCCCTGGGACTAATAAGCATTTATGAAATGATCATCTCTGATCATCCTAATGTGTAATGCAATATAACTGTAGCTAAATGCAGCTTCTACTCCCAGCTATGAGGACCAGCTTTGCTGATAATCACTGATGAAACATTCTAGGTAAACTCAGCAATGAGGCAAAATGATGTAAGCTATCTGAGTCAGAAAATATGACAAGTGAATATTTGTGAATTCTGGAAGACTAGGCTTATTTCACAGAGAACAACCCTTGAACAAATTATTTTTACATGAACCCAAATATAATATGCATTATATTGCCGAGACCGGTTTGGCTCAGTGGATAGAGCATCGGCCTGCGGACTGAAAGGTCCCAGGTTCAATTCTGGTCTGGGGCATGTACCTTGCTTTCGGGCACAACTCCAGTAGGGGGCATGCAGGAGGCGGCTGATCGGTGTCTCTCTCTCATCAATGTTTCTGACTTCTTTGTATCTCTCTCCCTTCCTCTCTGTAAAAAATCAATAAAATATATTAAAAAAAAACATGCATTATACTTTTTGAATGAAAGACTAGGCCTATATTAGAAGTAACCATTTTATGCCACATGTTCACTACATTATTAGACCTGTGGTTCATTTGAATTTCCATAAACAATATGTGGGGTTTTACTCTCCTACAGTTTCTGTTCAGATGACTAAAGTCACGGGACTTTTAGCATAGCTAGCTGATGACATTGCATACTATTTTGTCCCAAAATGCAGTTCATGCATAGACATACCAATCAGATGATAAGCTCTTTAAAGGCAGAGGTCTAGGAATTGCACAGTTCTTGGTATATGGGAAGACATCAAAGGTTTTTCAGACTTAAGTTAAATATGAAATATATTAGAATTCATGCAATACACAGGAAGGCAGAATTCTGAGATCTTGTTTAACTCTCAGATACTATTCAGCTCCATGAACATTGACTGTGCTTCTACTAAATGCAGAAATTGTGCTAGGTGCTGAGAACACCCAGTTGATAAAGTCACAGTCCTTGCTAACAAGAAACTCACAGATTTCCCCATTCTTTGTAAGCTTGCTGTGATCACATTTTCTTCCAAAAAATGCCTTGTGGATAGAACCTTGGAGTTCCACAGAACACAATTCAACAATCTCCAAATGATGACTCAGGCCAGATTGTGTAATGCAGGTTTTGTTTGCAAAACTGAAAGTGCTCAGCACTTACCTAAATTTCAAGTTTAAATAATTTTTAAATGAAGACATTACGTGTTAGGATTTAAGGTATAGATATGAAATACACAAGCATCCTTGGATAAAATTATGATTAGCCATTACCATTCATTTACTCAAGCATTGTCCCTCCCTTGCAGTTAGTGATTTAAGTACAAAATAACAGCTCAAATAAATAAGCCAGAAAACTGACTTATCACTTTTCCATTAAATGAAGACTAAGAGACCTATAGAATATTTTGTTTAGAATGATACAAAAACTCCCATTTACCTTTGCAAAAATGATTTCTGTGACCTTTGACTATAGAAATTACCTTAGTAATGCAAGCACTGTTGTGAACGCAAATATAGGAGGGCATTTTCATCACTTTTGGTGACTTCAGTAAGTTTAAGACATGTTTTTTCATTTATTGCATAAACTCATAAAACAAAGAAAAGAACCTTCAACCTATTCAGTGAAAGTCTGTATATTAAAGTTTGCTTTTCAAAAATATGCCACTACTGCTTATTTTCCACCCACAGGTTGCCATTATCTCAAAGGTGAAATTTTAGCATATGACTAAAAGGTCCTATAGCTGCAGCTTCATGATTCAGCATCTAACATCAATAATGCAGAGTGAGATCACAGGCTCCCCGTGGAAGGTAGTGACATACTTGCCTTATGAAAGAAAGCTTAGGGCATATTGAGAGCATTTTAATTTTATGGGTGTCAAACATTTGTCTCTTAGCTCGTGGGGGTGTAGAAGGATCCAACCTTGGGAAAGTCTCTCTGAGAGAGGTGAATTTGGGCTGTAGGGCTAGGATACACACGTGTGGTAACCAACTCCCTCCTGAAAACGGTTTTCCAGAGTTACCCTAGGCAGGTGGGAAGCCCTTCTGCTTTTTCGTGGAAAAGATTCCAACTTGGTTCCCTGCCACCACCAAACACAAATGTGTTGATTTTTCTTTTTTGAGCTCCCAACCCTTGCAGCCTTCCAAAAATAAATCAAACCAGCCATCAGGGCACCAAAATAATACTACTAGTAGTAAGCAGCTTTGCCTGGGCTTTCATAAACAACACTTCTGAGGTAAACTTTGCCCTAGAGGTCTGGACACCTCTTTTTATGTAACCTGCTTACTAATAATTACTAGACTTGGGTGCATTAACCCTGAAAATAGATTTTAATAGCAGCCCCTAAAAAACAAAAGACATGAAACTACAATAAAAAAAAAAAAATGTGCACCAACTAGAAAAACCCTTGGCAGCCTAGCCCGCTCCAGCCCAAGCTGAAGACAACAACCCCCACCCCTTTCCCCCCCGCAACTCCCCTCCAAGGCAAAGAGCTCCTGTCCTGCAAACCCGGCCAAAGGGATAAGTCAGCTCAAGGCCCCGCCCTTCGTACCCCAGGCCCGCCCCCGCACCCCGGGCTAGCTTCCGTGCAGCTCCTCCCCCTTCCGCTCCTCAGCCTTGTTCCAGGAGCTGGGGTCAAATTGTCTCCAATGCTGATTTGCATAGCCCAATGGCTGCGCGTATGCAAATGAGGCTGGAGGTGGTTGGCTGGGGTTGGCAGGATAACTCCTGCACACGGGGGCCTTTGTCCTTCAGTGGCTGTGAGGCAGCTGAGGTGTAGGTTGCGCGGCTCCCGGTGGGGCTGAGCGTGGAGCCCCGTGGTGACGGGCGGACGATCCCGGCGGGAGGGGCGGACTGCGCGGTGGCGGCGGGCGCTGGAGGAGCCTGTGAGGGAGTCCCGAGCCGGCGCCCGCGCGCCCTAGGGTGCAAGCGCTGCCCCGCCGCTCTCTCTCTGTGGGGGACCTGCAGTTGCAATATGACTTTGGAGGAATTCTCTGCTGGAGAGCAAAAGACCGAAAGGTAAGGCGGCCGGAGCCTCTCCCGAAACTCGGGCGCGCTCTGCACCCCAGTGCTGCCGGGCTGTGGGAGGCTTGAGGCGGAGTGAGCGTGCGTGCGTGCAAAAAAGTTTGCAAAGGGTACCTCTTCGTTCTTTCTTCCTCGGGGACCCTCCCGGCGGTGCCCGCGGACGGAAAGAGCGTGCCTCCCCAACCCGGCTGAGCCCTTTCCGAGCCCCTTGCTTGCAAAGGGTAGAAGGACCCTCCTGGCCGGTGCGGCTCCTGCAGCTGGCATCTTGTGTCAGCGCCCGGCGCCAGGGACTGGCAGCGCCCTCGGGGTAGGGTGGCGGGTGGCACTCTTGGGGTTTCTCCTGGGACTCCCAGCTGCTAGGGGTCATGAATGGTGAGGGGGTCGGGGGGTTGCAGAAAAAGCTGAGAAGCGCAGTGGCTCGTGCACTCGGGAGGGAGGAGGGTCGCGGTGCAGGGGGAACGAGCGGAGCGGCCACAGCCGCGAGGGACCGGGACTTGACGGGACGTCCCCTCTTTCTCTGGCCGGCATGCAGGATGGACAATGTGGGGGATGCCCTGGAGGAAGTGCTGAGCAAAGCCCTGAGTCAGCGCACCATCACGGTCGGGGTGTACGAGGCGGCTAAGCTGCTCAATGTGTAAGTGGGGCCCCCTCGCGCGTCTCTCCTGGCACACACCCCCCCACCCACTCCCACCCCGACCCCGGGAGGTCGCCCGCGCGGGCCGCTCCTCGCCCTGCAGCGTCGCTTCCTGCAGTTTTTCAATCTGCGGGTGGGTGGGTGGGTGGGTGTCTGCCCCCCACGAGGGAGCGAGCGGGTCGGGGCGGGTGTTGCGGGCACCCACCGGGGCCGGGGGTGCCTCTGCGCTCACCTGCCCCACCCGCCGCCCGCAGCGACCCGGACAACGTGGTGCTTTGCCTGCTGGCCGCCGACGAGGACGACGACAGGGACGTGGCTCTGCAGATCCACTTCACCCTGATCCAGGCGTTCTGCTGCGAGAACGACATCAACATCCTGCGCGTCAGCAACCCCGGCCGCCTGGCCCAGCTCCTGCTGCTGGAGACCGACGCCAGCCCCGGGGCCAGCGAAGGCGCCGAGCAGCCCCCGGACCTGCACTGCGTGCTCGTGACGGTGAGGGAGAAGGGGGTCTCAGTGCTGATCGGGGGTTCGCCTCCTGGAACTAAGTGCGCCGAGCCCCCGAGAGTTGCCAGACTGCAGAGTGGAATGGGTGGGTGGGAGGGGGTCAAGAGCGTGGCTGCCTTTGCCCCATTAGCGTGTGGCTGGACTTTCAGCCGAGATGTGCCAGTTTCATCATCAGGGTTTTCTCTGGTACAGAACATGTCTAAGCACGTTGAAGGCTGCCAGCAGCGGAAGAGATCCTTGTGAGTCAGCATTGTCAGCCCAGCTACTCCCTACCTACATCTGCACTACCTCCCGTGACTAATTCCTTTAGCAGGGCAGATTAGATAAAGCCAAATAAATTCCTGGCTCACTCTCATTAAGGAGTCAGCTTCATTCTCTGCCAGTCGAAGCTAAAAATAGAAATGGTGTAAGAAAGAGATAGACCTAATTAATTCTCTAGAAATGCATGGAAATCATAGTGGAAATTTTTTCTCTGCAATCTTGCTTTTTTTTTTTTTCCAATGGAGTTTTTCTTTTGTTTTCCTGATTAAAAAAAAAAAAAAACTTTTGTAGGTAGATAACTTGTGGTTGCAGGGATCCATGCTATAGTTTTGCCTTCTACTTTTTTGGCTGCCTTATTTTGCTACTGAAAAATACTACTCTCTCTTTTGGGAGGATAACAGGTGGCAATTTTAGTGAACTTGCTATGCAAGTCTCATCTCACTGTGAGCACAGCATGGAAATGTTGCTCAGTTGTTTCATTCAGGTCTCTGCCTCAGTACAAGTTTGGTAAGACAGACCAGGGAATGATACTCGCATGCAAAACTGAATAGATATTGTCATGCAAACATGTGCATGTGACTCTGTCAAATTGCATTGACTCAAACTTTGCAGAGTATAGTATAATTTACACAAGTACTCTTAGTGGTTTTGCAGGAAACCCAATGACTTGGAAGAAATTTTATTTTTTACGGTTGTAACTGGTCTTCGTGTCACACAGACAAAGTATAGAATGTTCACGTGTCTTCCCCTCAACAGTAGTGTAATTATTAGCAAATGCTGATTTTTTAATAGTAAACTTATTTTTCTAAATTTGTTCCTAGAATCCACATTCGTCACAGTGGAAGGATCCCGCCTTAAGTCAACTTATTTGCTTTTGCCGGGAAAGTCGCTACATGGATCAGTGGGTTCCAGTAATTAATCTTCCTGAACGGTGATGGCATCTGAATGAAAATAACTGAACCAAATTGCACTGAAGTTTTGAAATACCTTTGTAGTTACTCAAGCAGTTACTCCCTACACTGATGCAAGGATTACAGAAACTGATGTCAAAGGGGCTGAGTTCAACTACATGCTCTGGGGGCCCAGAGTTAGATGACTTTGCAGGTGGAAAGAGGTGAAAATGAAGAAGGAAACTGTGTTGAAACAGAAATACAAGTCAAAAGGAACAAAAATTACAAAGAACCACACAGGAAGGAAAACAAACTATGTATTAATTTAGGATGGTTGAGTTACATTTAATTAAGCCAAATATGCTTTGTTAAAGTTTAAATGTGCAGCAGTTGTTTGGGTATTTTGGGTTTATATGCCCGCAAGTAAAAGAAAAGCAGAAAGCGTTAATCATATTTTAAAACCATATTTTATTGTATTTTGATGAGATGTTAAATTCTCAAAGTTTTATTATAAATTGTACTAAGTTATTTTGACATGAAAGGTTATTTATGCTATAAAATTTTTGAAACAATACCTACAATAAACTGGTATGGAATAATTGCATTATTCCTTAACGTGTGCTTTTGTTTCTTTTAACTTGGACTTTATTTTTAAAAGGCTTTTTAATATGAAAAAATTAAAATTTCTGAAATCATATGTATAATATGTGTGTGTGTATACTGTATATAGATATATATCTCTGTGTATAATATGCTTGTATATGTTTTTTTTCTACTTTTTAAACATTTGGGCTGGATATGGAAACATACTTTAATTTTTTATTCTTTAACAGACATTTTTCTGATGCCCTACTTTACACTATGCACCAAGTCAGAAAATGAAGGTGATTTAAGAGGAGTTGGGTTTGCAGTTAGGAAAAAGGAATATTAAAGCTTGATCAAAGATTTAAGTGCTACAATTAGATTATATGCAAAATGCCAAGGATTCAAAGAGAGAAATGTGACTAAAGTTACCTGCAAGACAAGTGAAGCTTTTACTGGAGAAAGATAATTTTATGTGGGTCCTAACACATGAATTTTCTTTCCCCAGCTAGAGACAGGGAAAGGATATAGCTGGCCATGGTGCTAGTTTGTGAAATATGTGGAGGCCTGAAAGGCCAAAACCTGTTCCAGGAACAAAGGATGATTCTGTGAATGCCTCTGGTGTAGAAAGATAGGGAGAGATAAGGGCGAACAAGTAGGGGGGGGGGGGGCGGATTAGGCTTGGACTGAAGGGCCTTCTGTGTCACCTTTAGGCATTTGGGCTTCCTTCTAAAAACTTTGGGCAGTCACCAGAGGCCTTCATGCAGGAGTGACTCGATCAGTGTTCTAGGAAGATAACACCAGGGACCCAGAAAGACGGCTTATTGGGATAAGCAGCTCTAGGTAAGAAGGCCAATTAGGAAGTAGCTAACTGTCTGGGGCTGTGCATTTTGCAGAACCTTACTTAGGGAATAAATAAGGATGTGGCTTGGCCAAGAGTTCGGGTGCCTTATATTCTCTTTCCAGAGATGGGTGCCTTCTAGCTGGACATTTCTGCTATGGCTCTGAGGGGTTGGGTTAAATTATAACAGAGGGGAGAGATGGAAGCAAAAGAAATAAAAGGCTGCGACAGAAACAACCATCTTTTAGTTGGAACAATCACTTGATAATTAACTGCAACAATCTCATGTAGATATAGCCAAAGAAAGCAAAAAACGCTTCTGAGGCAAAACACAGGATTTTTGCCTGCTTCTAACCATACCCTCCATGGCTCCCCTGCCATCTGCCTCCCATCTTTGTCACAACTACATGCCGTCAGGGAAAAGCAGAAATCAGAGTTGAGAAAAATAAACCAACTAATAAAAAGCTCCAAGTTTCTGCATAGCTTTTGAATAACATAGGCCCATGAGCCCTTCACCTTGCCATTAAGTTGCTGTTTTTCCACATCTGTGAAAAATGGGGGGGTTTAGGCCCTGTTAAGGCTTGAATTTTATGTAAGCCAGCTCCCAATCCAAAGTATAACTGGTATTTAATATTTGTTCTTTATATTACTGAAAGATTGAGGGCAGTAAGTTTTAAACAGCTTTTTTTTTTAATCTTCCCACTAAAGTAAGCATTTTCAATTATTTGCCACAATTACTTGATTGAAAGCACTCCTGCAAAGGTGAGTGAATTAAACTAGGAAAACAAGGGAGAGAAGCAGGGTTGCGAGGTATAAAGAGCATGGGGATTGGCTAGTAGTAGTCCCTCCCCATCACTTTTTCCTCATCTGTGAAATTGAGATAAAATTACCCATCTTGCAGAGCTGTTGCTTCCTACAAGACTTGTACCTTCCCTGAAGGTAAGAGTTAATGTCTGATTCATAATTATAGCCCAGTACTTAGCACATTTCTCGGTGAGTAGTAAGTGTTAATATTTGTTGATTAAATGAGTGATTTAGAAATACTAATCGATGCAAACTACATGGCATGTGATAGGTGCTCACTATGTGTGTCTATTAATAAAACCCACAGGGATGGCAACCGGAAAACTTTATGGCACTAGAGAAATGTTGCTTATAACATGTATTTTAGGAAAGGAGTTTATAATCTCTATTCTAAATCATAATACTGCTTAAAGATATGCAGTGATAAGTATACATTCTGCAGGTTGTTTTGTTTCAATAAAATCTTAACAATAAACACAGAGCTGTTGTTTTGATTTTCAAGTTTGAACTGCTATTCTTTCCTGGTTGAACATTATATAAAATTAACATGGCATTGAAAAATCCAATCATGAAACATGAGCTAATTGTAAATGTGTGCAATTACCTGCACGGCTTCTACCTCAAATTGATGCTAATATTATCCTGTTGTTGCCTTAGATGCCATTAAAACTACTTACTGAAAGTTTGTGGAAATGTTACAATAGGAACAAAAATCCCCTTATCTACCTAACGTGTGTTGTATGTGGAAAATACCTATTTTTCCACTGTCGACCTCACCTTGGCATAAATATCATTGCCTCCGCTTTTCTACAATTAACCAAGGCTCTCAGTAAGTTAAACTTCTATAATGAAAGGACTCATGTAGGTAACTAATCTCCTATAATACATATATTATTTTCCAACTAAAGAAAAAATGGTCATTTCTAGGAAAGAGCTGTTTTTATACTGTCAGTTGGAAGCATTTCCAAAGCATGTTTCGATCTACCTTACTGTAACTTTTGTGAAATCACTGCTTCCTCAATTTTCAACTATGTGGGTTAAATTTTGTTCTTTGATTCTTGGTACAAGGCCTCAAACAGTAATGAATGTTCCCTTCAAATGAACAAAACTCTCAATGGCATGATTTAACACCATGCAGACTGAGTTGAATCTTTGTGTTTCCTCTCTAACAATCCCTAGATAAATATAAGAAATTCAGTGAAAAGGTGGTATTCATGAAGACTACCAAGAAATAGTTAAGGAATGCTGACTATGGGCAAGGGACTACGATGGTGATTTTGAAATTAGACACATACCGTGGCCTCAGGGAGTTCGTAGTCTAGTGAAGCAATTAAGACATGTACATCGGTAGATGTAATCCAAAGCAAAAAGAAATGCTGGGTACCATAAGAAAGGCCCAGAGAATTGCTGTTGGAGTTCAGAGGGTAGACATCTCTGGATGGCATATGAGGGTGAGATGGGAGAAAGGTTGTAAGCTCTTTGATCAGAAGCTAGCATTATATTTTGCAAACAGCACCAATTACTATAGTAGCTCTACAAGTTACAGTCAGATTGCATCAGGATAATCCCACTGAAGGTGGAAAATGCATGTAATAACTGCATTCTGAAGTTTCGGCTGTTTACCCTCATCATCCCAGGGCTGACCTGGATCTGCAGCTGTTGCCACAGCCCAGCATCACAAGAGAGCACTGTATATCGATAGCCCAGGAAAAGATGAAATTCAGAATGCAAAGTGCCATTTCTACTGAATGAGTACTGTTTTCATGCCACCATGAAGTTAAAAATTGTCTGTTGAATCATCATAAGTCAGGAACTGTCTGTATGTAATTGATAATTCTGGGAGGTCCCATGAAGAAGACAGACAGCCATAGCTTGCCCCTAAGAAGTGTATAATCGAGTAGGGAAATCAAGGCAGTGCCTTCATTCCTTAATACTGGTTATTGAAAGCCCATCACATACCTGGCACCGTGTTAGGTCCTGGGATTACAGAAATGAGAAGGCAAGGTCTCTGCTCTCAAGGCCGTGCACAGTTGTGGAGATGCCTGACACCTGAAATACTGGGTGTGAAGTGATGTTGGGGTAGACTCAAGGCCTACGTGTTCCTGGGTGGGGGGAAGGGGAGTGGGGAGGGTGGGACTGGGAAACTTTGCCAGATCAGTGAAACCCGAGGGATGAAGAGACCTGCTAAGGACTATGAAGAGCATGTATTACAGGGAGGGGAATTGCAACTTTGGTGGGTATGAATTCAACATGTTTGGGGCTAGCTTCTGGAGGCTACATGTTGAGCACTGTTCTGCACACTTTATTTATAGTAACTTAATAGCAATCACTACAACCAAATAGAAGTAGGAACTGTTATTATCATCACCATTTTGAAGGTGAATGGATTGATATGCAGAGATTAATTTGCTCAGAATCATTACCAGTAAGTGACAAATCCAGGCATTTGTCCCTAGAACCCATGTTCTCTAGTGACAGGTGGTGTGGGAAAGGTGGTATGAAGCAGACCATGAGGGGCCCTGCAAGCCAGGCTCTTCTCACTAGGTGATAAAAAGCCATTCATTTAAAAATAACTTAAAACATGAGAGAGGCAAGGAAAAGATGAAACTATGGCCCATAAAGTCTCTCTTGGAAACTGGTAGCCAAGATAAATATGGCTTACACAATGTTCAAAAACCTTTTTTTTTTTAAAATCAGTTGTCAATTTTTAAACATGGAACCTCAGCAAGTTTGGCTCAGTGGATAGAGCATCAGCCTATGGACTGAAGGATCCTGGGTTCGATTTTGGTCAAGGGCATGTACCTGGGTTGCAGGGTCAATCCCCAGCCCCGGTCAGCCCCATAAATTGATGTGTCTCTCTCACATTGATGTTTTTCTCTCTCTCTCTCTCTCTTTCTCCCCTCCCCTTATACTTTCTAAAATCAGTGGGAAAATATCCTTGGGTGAGAATTTTTTTTTTTTTTAGAAAAAGAATAAACATGGGGAAATTTCTTGGAAAAAATCCTGATTTCTATTGTCTATTGAAAATTTGCAAAAAAAAAAAAATTTGCTCTCTGTGGCAACAATTCTGCATGGCAGCAATTGGCTAGAGCTGAGAGGAGAACCTCTCATTTATTTATCTTTTAATCCTCACCATTGATTTCTATAGAGAGTATAAGGGAGGAGCGGGGGAGAGAGAAACATCAACCTGAGAGAGACACATTGATTGCTTGCCTCCCACATGTGCCCATATCAGGGCTGGGGAATCTATAACAGAGGTACGTGCCCTTGACCAGGGATCAAACGGGGGACCCTTTGGTCTGCAGGCTGACGCTCAAACCACTAAACTGGCCAGGGCAGGTGCCTCCCTTTTAGATAAAAGGGTTTCCAGTTTGCCACAGACCTCACCCTTCTTACTGTAAATTCAATTCTATTGGACAGACTTAGGTTTCTCTTTCTAATTGACTTGAGGATGTGAGGTCCACCCTTCATCCCTAACAACTAGTATCTCTCAGTCAGGGGCTCAGAGTCTTTCTGTGTAAAAGACAAGCTGTTTGCACTATTAGAATTTCTCAAATTGTTCTGATGATAACAAAGACCTGGAGGTGATTATTTAAAAGACAGCTTCAAGACCTCTTTCCAGGAGCTTCAGATTAAGTGGGGCTGGGATAGGGCTGAGAATTTGTTTTTTTTAACAAGGGCTTCAGGTGATTCTTCTTATCAGGGAACTGCGAGGAATGCTGCACGCTCTCCACTCTCAGAGTTCTCCCAGCTGAAACTCCGTGGTCTCAGGGAGTTGGAGTGGGAGGCAGAGGCTTTCACTTGATTGGCTTCCAGTCTCTGAGCTGTCAGCCCATGAGGAGCTGAGGTATACACATCTCCCAGCGAAGGCTGAGGAGATTTCCAGGGAAGAGTTTTAACTAAAACAATTTGCTCCCTGGGACAGAGAAGTCACCAGTTTACTAACGTGATTACTGCTCAAGAACCACAAAAGGTGGGGCCGTCCACACCCAGAATGACTCTTAACACGGCCTTGACCTGAGTGATGAGCTGATCTTATGTGCCAGACACAGTACTGGCACTTTGGACAAGGCAAGGAAGACGCCGATCAGCATGATAAAAGCCTGTATTTGCACAGCTTCCTGAGCAATGTCAGGAACAAGGTAGGAGCTTGGGAAGTGAGTGGCGTTCCCACTTTTCTTACATCCATTAGTACTTTCTGGCTTATTACATGTCACATTGATTAATTCAATTTCTTGCTAAAGCAACTGAGGCTCAGTGAGGTCAAGAGACACCTCCAAGGTCCCATGGCAAGGAAGGGGGGAAATTCGGAATTGCACCGTGAGCTCAGGCCTCTGTGAACCTGTCTCTCAGAGGCCCACCCGGCAGCAGAGGTTAGCCTGGGGAGGGTGGAACTAATTGGGTCTAATCTCTGACTTATCCAATAAGTGGGACAGAGCCTCAGGAAAACCAAAGGAGACGAAAAGCAGGAGGAGTGAATTCTGAGAATAGTTCTTTTTCATCTCAGAACTTTCAAGGCAGAAGTGATTTTTGTGTCCCTGGGTGCTCTTATGCTACGTATTTTCTGCAATTAAGGGCTGAGAAAGAACTTAATGCAGAAAAGCTTCAAGCTTTTCTTAGTATCACCACTTAACACCTGATTATATCCCCATATTGTAGTCATATCATCATCAAAATAATCGCTTGACAAGAAATGGCTCTCCTGGAGAAGAACCTTCTAGTTTCTTTTGTTTCTTTGTGTAACTAATAAAGACAGAGCTGGCCAGAGATAAAGAGTAAGAGTATAGCTGTTGAGACAATGGGCTGTTAGAGTCAGAAAAAGCTGGGCTTGGATCTTGGATCTTAGCTAGAACTTGGGAAAGTTAGTGTAACTTCTCTAAGCCTCAGTTATTTCCCACTGACTGGCGTAGCTCAGTGGTTGAGCATCGACCTATGAATCAGGAGATCACAGTTCAGTTCCTGGTCAGGGCACTTGCCTAGGTTGCAGGCTCAATCCCCAGTGCGGGTGTGCAGGAGGCAGCTGATCAGTGATTCTCATCTTGATGTTTCTAACTCTCTCCTTCTCCCTTTCTCTCTGAAATCAATAAAAATATATTTTAAAAAAGGAAAAATAAGGCTTATATCATAGGTTTGTTGTGAGAATTAAAGGAAACTGCAGAAAGCACTTAGCTCGGTTTCTGGAAGCGGTCAACATATATAACCCAATAACAATGATATCTCCCATGAGTCAGTAATTTTCTATGTACATGTGTTATGTATGTTTTTTCAGTAATAATGCCATGTTGGTAAATTAGAGAGTGATCTAAGTAAAAAAGAAAACCCCAGTAAACTACAGAGTCCAACAGAACTGAATATGGAAAGACACCATCCAATTAAGTTTTGTTAATTTCCACTAATCTTGTTTCTCTTCTCTGATTCTATTAACTTAATTTGGCTCTTTCTCACTCATTTTGGATCATCAGAACAGTTTCTGTTCAAAATTAAAGGTTGAGCATGTCCTGTGTGCCAAGCACTGTGCTAGAACTTGCTATACAAAGGTGATTGTGGTACAATTTCTTCCACCTGCAGTTGAGAAGAGGAATCTGACAAACATAATTTTAAGTCAGTGTGGTGCCAGGGCAAGTTTGGGCATGTGGTGTGTGGTGTGTGTGTGTGTCTGTGTGTGTTGGTCTGAGGAAGACTTCCAGGCAAAGGAGATGCTTGACCTGAGTCTTGAAGCCTCATTAGGAGCTGGTTAGGGGAGAAAAGCGTGGCAAATGAGGGGCTTTTTTTTTTTTAAACCTGCAGTGTTTGCTAAAAAATTAAGTGTTAAGGAAGGGAGTGGAGAGAGAGAAGCTGAAAGGTAAACAGCAGATCATAGAGAACCTTGTTTGCCCTTCTAAGGAGCATGGGCTTGTCTTGCAAGTGGTATGAGGGCTCTGAGGATTTTATGTAGAAAACAAAAATGGTCCAATTTGGAGTGTTCTATGGCTCACTCTTCCCAGATGATCCAACTGCCCAGCCACAGTGTGCTAAGTGGGATCTCAATGGGGTGGGATGAGGGATGGTAATGTAAAGGGCCAGCTTCACTGTTCTTGTCTGTCTTGCCCACCCTCCTCTTCCTCCAGTGAACCTTTTCATTTTAGTACCCCTCACCTAAGCCTCCAGGGTAACTTTGTAATATAGGCCTAACCAGCCCTCCTGGTCATGATGATTGGTTGGGGATCAATCTGTGACATCAGCTGGGCCAATCAGATCTTCCTGAAACTTTTCTGCCGGAGGAGAGAATCTCCCTGCTGTGTTGCCCAGCTGGCTGATTTGCTGGCTGGCTTGCCTGTCACAGAAAATAAGTCTCTTCCAGAGCGAAGGACAGAAGATGAAACCTGAAAGCAGGGCACCTGCATCCAGCTGTACCTGAAACGAGGCCCATGGCTTTTTAGTAATGTGCTTGAGCTTGCTTTTGTTTGTTTGTTTCGAGAGCAATTTATTCATTCAAATCTATTAATGTGCCACCAACAGTGCTCTTGTGTCTATTGTGCTGATAAATAGAGGATTTAACAAGTTCATCATTTAATAAGTCTGAGTCCACTTTTATTACATGGTATTGTACACAGTCATCTGTTGAAACAGATTTCTCTTTAACAGATTTTAGTTTTAAAAGAGCCATAGGTTATGTATGTTCTGTATAAACTGGTGGGTAGTATGTTAGTTCCTTTGTTTTGACTTATAAGTCTCAACTTCATGCAAAATAAAAAATATAGGCCAAAGAAAGCATAATGTCCCTCGTATAGTAGAGTGTTGTTTCTATAATTGGGAGCTTTCTGAAAGGACAGGTTCAGGCCTGATGCAGCTGTAAAAGGATTACTTAATGAATCAACTATGGAAATTGTACAAAATATTAACGTTTATAGCTTAAACTGCACTATGTTACTAATTGCTATTCAAACTAAAAAACCTGGTTCTGAATCCTCAAGAAGGTGGCACGGGCACACAACCATACCTTCTTGTACTGGGGGTGTGTCAGTATATATTTCAACAGAAACTTTGGCTTTAGGAATGAGTCACAAGCATTTAAAATAATGGCTTTCATCATCATTTTAAGTATACAGTAAGGGAAAGTGTACTTTAATTAAATACACATTAGCCCAGTGATGCTGGCAAGGTTGAAAGTTATTCCTAATGTTGATAACTATAAAAATCAGTTTGTACATGACAAGACAATGAGAGAAATAAGCAATCTCTTTGAAACGAATTCTTAAAATTAAAAAAAAAATGTTCAGTGGGTTGTACCAAGTGCATGCATTTTATGACAATAACATACACAGATTGAGCCTCCAAGGGCTTCTTTATTAGCCTAAAGAAAAATAAGCATTACATTATTCATGCCTGGTAATGAACTTAAAAAAAAAAGGTCAATCATACACTTACCTCTTAGAATAAACTATCCAGGGGTGTACAGCTTTATCACCACCATTAAAGCTGGTTGCAAAAGGAAGAGAGAATTAAATAAAACATTTTTCTCCCTTGGGAGTGAAGTCTTTCATTAGATATTAGCAAATGCCATTCATTAACTAACTCAAAAATGGAAGGGAGGGCCCACAAACACGCTATTTGAGCAGCTGACCAAAACACATGAGAGTTTTAAAACTGAAGGTTATGTATTATATATTACGAAGTCTCAACTTTAGGCAGTGTCAAAAGACATCCCTTTCTTGGCTTGCTTTGTGATCATACCCCTTGGAAGTAGTAGGGTCTTGTGGCACTTGGCTTCTTTTTCTTGGCAGCTTTTAACATCTGAAAAGAGCACATCTGTGTTTCATCCAGACGCATCATGGCTCCTGCATCGCCAAACTGTCCAACGTAATGGGGTGCAGAAAACAGCGACCAACTGCCCCTTTGTAAAAAAGTCCTGTCCATTTCCAACCACCTGATGGGCTTGACATATAAGATCCAAATCAAGCTTATGGAGAAATTCGGCAACCACCTCTGCACCAAATGTCAAGGACATTCTGTCATGTTCACCCCAGCCTAAAACATCTTTGTTGAAGTTAGACCACAAAAGATCACAAAGAAGACCTCGATCTTGTCCATCAGTTGGTCACACAATTCACCAAATCTGCCCCATAGATTGCAGATCTGGTGGTAAACCAGACAGCAAAATAGTTTCTCATCCATGATGGCTGCTATCAGTAAACAGTTAAAGCAGACTGTGAAAGTTTTCTATAGTTCAATGTTATAGCTTCTTTTACTTTCATCATAAAATCCATAAATGCTATTGATGCTGGCGCACTCATGGTCTTGGGGTATTTGACTTTGTATGCGAGTAAGAGGCAGATAGTCTCCAGTGACCGCTTTCCTGTCCATATAGTACCCCAAACAGGTAGTTGCTTTCTGGTGGGAAACCACCCTCCTCAAAAAGGTCTAAGTAAATTGTAGTATTGCCCATGGATACCACCACATATTTTGAGTGGTACTTCAAGTTCTAGCAGGATAGGCTGACTGAGAAAGACCTTTGGGGGTTTTAAGTGCAGTCCTCTGATTTCATTCTCCTGTAGCTGGACATTCTGACTAGGCTTGGACCTTCTCACTCCAGCAGCCTTTGGATGATGCTCTGTTGAGTTTTTCTGTATTCACCATCCCTTTCCCACCACTGACCCTCTTGACCCTCTGGGCTCCGCTCAGGGAGTCATGCCCCCATTTCCAAGCTATACACACAGTTGGTCACCCTCAACTGCCCGCTCTCCTCCTCTCCCCATTGGAACCAAGAGAAGAAAAATAAATGGCCTTAAGCTAGTTTCATTTGCAACTAAAAGTAGGGTGAACAATGGAGGCTGAAGGATTTCTGGGATGTGAGATTTTTCTGGGCTAACACCTGGACAGTCCCGAGTGAACACAGACAGTTGATTACCCTAATACCAGGGGCAACCACAGAGGCTGCAGTCTAGACGGAGGCTTTTGCAGCAGTTCAGTCAAGAGATGAAACGGGCCTGAACTTGTAGTTGATGAGGAAAATCAGGGATGGGTTTGAGAAGTACTTAGGAAATAGAATAGGCAAAACTGGGTGATCAGATGTAAGAAATGAGAATTCTTGAATGCCTCTCAGGTTTCCAGTGAGGGCAATTTAGTGATGATAGTACTACCAATGAAATTTTAGGGAAGGGGAAACGGGTTGTGTTTCTGGTCCTTGGGTGACCATCTATTAAAATGTCTAGGAGGATAGGCAAGTCTGATGCTTGCATAAAATATAGGCTGGATGTTTTGATTTGATTTGGTTTTGTTCTGAGCATGTAACAACTACAAGAACAGGTGAGATATTTAAGAATGGGTACAATGAGAAGAGCAGAGGTGGGCTAAGATAGAAACTTGAGACTAAGGATGGGATTTTAGGAGGTAGACATAG
Organism: Lasiurus borealis; assembly: GCA_004026805.1. Taxonomy (NCBI): domain Eukaryota; kingdom Metazoa; phylum Chordata; class Mammalia; order Chiroptera; family Vespertilionidae; genus Lasiurus; species Lasiurus borealis. The sequence goes on from PVJN01004478.1 coordinate 28,490, forward strand.
GAAGAGAAGACAGAGGAGGGGAAAAATGAGAGTGATATCATAAAGATGGTAATACAGCCCTCACTGGTTTTCTCAGTGGATAGAGCATTGGCCTGCAGACTGAAGGGTCCTGGGTTCGATTCTGGTCAAGGCCATGTACCTTGGTGTGCAAGAGGCAACCAATCAATGTGTTTCTCTCACATCTATGTCTGTCTCTATCTTTCCTTCTCTCTCCTACTCTCCAAAAAAAAAAAAGGAAAAATTTACTCAAGTGAAGATTAACAAAAAACAAAGACAAACAAAAAGAGGGTAGTACACACAAGAGAGTTTACAGAAGAGAATGACTCAAATGTCAGAGGGGACTTGGAGGCAGAGACTAAAGGGTTTCACTGAACTTGGAAATTAGGTATTCACTGGCCATTCTACTGAGAAAAACCAGTTTCATTACATGGGTGGGAGCAAAAGCCAACCTGCAGGCAATTGAGAAATGGGAGGTAGGGAAAAGAAGACAGGGAAGGTGGACCACTCTTTGGAACATTTTAATAAAGGAGATAAGAGGATTAGGGACTTGGGGAATACCTGGAAGATTTGGTCCTGAACCACAGGTTGCTTCTCAGTCTGAGCATCTGATGGAAGATATTCAGATGTGTGTGATGGAGACATTTGGATGTGGGAAGATTTAAGAATTTAGGCTAAATGGTCCCAATATTTTATTTTATGGAGTAGGCAGGATTTTTTTTTTTTTTTTTGCATGATGGAAAAGATAAATAGGAGGGTCTGAAGAGAATGATAAAGGTCTAGGATGGAGAAGTTGAATAATCCTAATAAAAGGATTGTGAAATATCATTGGGGTTCAACAAAGATTAGAAATACTACTGCCAAATAATACCTTAGAATAAAACCAAAAAAGAAATACTATTGCCAGTTTGTCTCCACTAATTTATTCTCCTTGTTCAGTCTAATTATCTTAATGAAAACAAAGATTGTCATGTCAAGACCTTATTTTAAAATTTCTACCAACTCCCTCTTTTTTGTTTATATAATCGATACAAACTCTTACTTTGGACGCAAACTTCCTTTCTAGCCATATTAGCATTCTCCTTTCCATACTGCCACCACAAAAATCTTCAGAACTTAGAATTTGGATCCACTGTTGTTTTTGCTGCTGAGAATATATTTCCCTATTCTTAGGAACAAACTCCTACTCATCCTTCAAGGCCCAACTGATTTATTGCCTTCTCTATGAAAACTTTTCTGACTCATTGTTAGAGCAGCTTCTTATAATAGCATTTACCACATTGATTTATCTGTTTACCTCTTATTGCCCACCCTACCCCCACTCCCACTATCCTGAGAAATCCTTGTCTTTTCTGGGTTTATCTTAGGACACACTTAGCACAGTGCAAGCAGGAGCTATAACATTCTGAGTAGAAGCTCAACAAATGAATAAATCCGTCTGTCCTTCTAAAAAAGCAAATGTTCTGTTATTGAAATGGAATGTTTGAGTAGGCTAGTTTAATTTTTTGTATTATGTTTTATGAGATTTTCTTATAGGGCATTGAGATCTTTGTTTAAGAACTTTGCTCATTTAATTCTATTAATTGCCTATATATAAAATACCTTTCTATATTCATTTTTCCTTAAAAATTCTTCCCTGTCTTGCTGATGAGTCAGCAGCTGAAGTATCAGGAAGTGAATCTTTAAATATCTTTTAAATACCTGTAATTATACACAGCAAACCCACATACCCTTCTCTGACCCCATACTCTAGACTTTGTTTCTTTTTCTCTTGATTTTCAATTCAAGAAGGAAAATGTAGAGTGATGTGGGGTGAAGATGGCAAAAAGCAACCAAAAGTGAATTGCTCTCCTTTCTCCAATTTGTATAAAATGTAAAGCTAGAAGAAATATTAATAATTACTAGTCTAAATCTTTTTTAAATACAGCGGTACCTCTAGATACGAGTTTAATTCGTTCTGTAACCTTGCTCGTATATCAAGTTGCTCGTATTTCAAAGCAAATTTCCCCATTGAAATCAATTGAAATGCCGTTAATCCGTTCCAGCCCCCAAAATGCCACCCCAGTTGTTCTTATTACGTGTTTTTTAATAAGAAAAATGTATTTATAAATGAAAAATATTGTAAAAAACATAATAAAAGAAAATGTAAAGGAATAAACTGGTTTTATAAAGTAAATTTACCTACTCATTACACTCTTAATGCTACACTTTATCCCTAAACTGAATGTAACTTAACTAATCTTCACTGAACTTAATTGCTACTGGTCTTTGCATTTTTGGCGGATTTCAAAAAAAAAAAAACATGTGTCCAATGAGAATTGCCTCTTCCTCCCTTTCAGAATGTTTCTGAAATGGGTGAGGCAAGTTTCATTGAACAGCTCTGATGCACGACCAGTAGCAACTTTTTCAGGGTGTTTCTTTTCCATGAAGTGTGACACCCTCTCCCACATTCCTAAGATCTTCTTTATCTCACTTGTAGAGATCTCCTCCACCTCTGGCTCCTCCTCGAAACCAATTTCTTGGAGAACCTTCGCATGTTGCTGAGACTGCAACTCTTGTAACTCCTCCGTGGTGAGTTCCAGAGAGTGCTCCTCGAAGAGCTCATTCACATCTCTCTCATCCACCTCCAGACCCATGGATTTTCCCAGAGACACTATCTCCTCCTCCACTGGCACCTCGGGTTTGAATCCTTCGAAGGTCCTTTCGGCTATGGCCTCAGGCCACAGCTTCTTCCATGCAGAGGTCAAAGTCCTTGTTGTAACACTCAGCCAGCCAGGCCTGATCAATAATTCTGAGGCATATCACGATGTTAAAGTGGTTCTTCCAGAACTCTCAAAGAGTGAGGTTTGTGTTCTCCATCACCTCAAAGCAGTGCCAGAACAGGTGCTTGATGTACAGCTTTTTAAAATTCGAAATCACCTCCTGATCCATGGGCTGCAGGATAGGAGTGGTGTTGGAGGTAGGTAGACAACCTTTATAAACTTGAACTCTTCGAGGAGTTCATCTTCGAGGTTTGGTGGGTGAGCAGGAGCATTGTCGACGATGAGGAGGTCTTGCATGGTTAGGTTGTTTTCCTGTAGCTATTTCTTAACAGAAGGGCCAAAAACCAGCTTTACCCACTCCACAAAGAACTGCCTGGTGACCCATGCCTTCGGGTTTGCCCTCCACATAACTTGCAGTTTATCTTTTAAAATCTTATGTGACTTAAAAACTCTGGGGTTTTCTGAATGGTATACAAGCAGAGGCTTGATCTTGCATTGGTGCACAGTGTGAGAGTTAGCCTATCCTTCATGGGTTTGTGGCCTGGCATCGCCTTCTCCTCTGCCCTTATGTAAGTCCTATTCGGCATCTTCTTCCAGAAAAGCCCTGTCTCCTCACAGTTGAAGACTTGCTGGGGGATATATCCTTTGGCTTCCATCAGTTCGGAAAAAGTTTTGAGGTAATCCTCAGCTGCCTTCTCATCCGAACTTGCTGCCTCACCATGCCGGATGATGGAGTGAATGTCAGACCTTTCCCTGAAGTTATCCAACAGCCTTTACTGGCTTTAAATGAGTCTTTCAATGCTTCGTCCGTGGAAGTGCGTGGGGTCTGCTCCAGCAAATCACCATAAATCGCTTGCGCCTTCTCGCATATGATGCCCTGTGTTAATGTATCTCCTTTAAACTGCTTCTCCGTCACCCACACCATCAGTAGATTCTCCAACTTTTCATGGAGAGAGCTACGGAGCTTAGAAATTATTGTAACGTCCTTAGCTGGCATTATACCCTTTATCGACTCCTTCTGTTTAAGCACAGTGCATATTGGTGAAGTACCATGCCCGTATTGCCTCTCCAAGTCAGCCACTCGCACAGCTTGCTCATATTTTTCTATGATTTCACACTTTAATTCAATAGACATCATCCTCTTCTGAGCACTGACCTTTCCACTCGCTTTCTTTGGACCCATGGTTATAAAAAGAAATGTATGTAAATGCACAAAAGATGCTTTGACAACGAGGTAAACAAGCACACTGAGGCGTGGAAACTGAGACGCTCCAGTCGAGGTAAACTGGTGGGTCGTGTGCAGCCAGCCGATCTGTGCTATTACTGGTATCTCAAATGTTGCTCGTATTTCAAAGCAAAAAATCACTTGCTCTATGGCTCATATCTCAAAAATCTCGTATGTTAGGGCACTGGTATCTCAAGGTACCACTGTTATAGATTATTTTTCTGGAAACATGATCAGAAGTCATGATCAGGTCTTTAGGTTGTTCAGCAAATTAATGGCAGTCAGACTAGAACCTACATTTCCTGAGTCCAAGGCATGTGTTCTTTCTCTTCATACTGACTACTTATGAAAAATGCAGGTTGTTTTAAGTGTAAGAAGCTTGGATCTCTGCAAGCTTCCATTTCCTTATATGTAAAATGTGGATAATAATAATAGCAACCTCCTGGTTGGTTGTAAGAATTAAGTTAATTAATAGGTACAAAATGTTGAGAATAATACCTGACCAAAGTAAGTGACTGAAATTTATTATTGTTTATTCTTAGTTAAGGTGTAGGCCAGTGGTTGGCAAACTCACTAGTCAACAGAGCAGCAAACCACGGCTCTTGATCCGCATGTGGACACAAAACTTATTTGCCTTACTGGATTAATTTTTCCCAAAGTTATTTTGTTTTTCTCCCCCTATTCGATGCTACAGGTATAAAGACAGTCCACTTGCTGTGGTGTCCAAATGACCTCTGTGTATGAAATGAGCATCTGTACTTTTTAATGTAGGATCCTGTATAACTTCCTTAACTTCTCCCAGCTTCAGTTCCTCACCTGTGGGATAGAGTAAAATAACATCTACTGTCCTTTAAGAGTTGTTGTGAGGCTTAGAATGGGAGAACAGATGCAGAGTGCCAGCCTAGTGTCATGGTTGGGTTCTTCCTTTCCCCAGCGCCTCACACAAATGTATGGTAATATCGACCGATGTTATATGGCCCATACTGATATCAGATCTACAAGGGTCTATTTAGAACCAATCCATCTAATGCTTTAGCCAGCGGGGAAAAATACATCGGCCTTCTAAAGGTTAAAGGTAGCAATGCTCTGTTGCACACATGCAGGATGCTCGGAGTGCAGTTCTCCAAAAGGATGTTTGTTTCCTGACACACTGGAAGGCTCCTTTACGAATTTTAACATATCCACGTACAAGCTGTACTATGTATGTTTACATTTTGAAGATGTAAATTGGCTTACTTTTTATTGACATCTATTTTAGAAGGAAACTTTATATCATAACTAGTGCTAGTTCTAGTTTTCCCAATACAGTTGGCCCTTGAACAACACGCAAGTTAGGGGAGCTGACACCCCAGCAGTTGAAAATCTGTGTATGACTTTTGACTCCTCCAAAACTTAGTATGCATTGGGGGGATTGGTTTGAGAACCTACTATGGATACCTAAATCTGTGGATGCGCAAGTTCCCTGTATAAAATGGAGTACATCAATGCATAGAGTCAGCTCTCTGCAACTGCAGACTCCCAACCGCACTTCAAAAAAGTACAGGCATTTATTGAAAAAAAGTCCCTATAAGTGGACCTGCACAGTTCAGAGTCAATGGTACATAAATTTGTGTACTATCTAAATCTCACATGTCAATTTTTAAGGTTATCCTTACCCTCATCTTAGGTGACATTAATAACCAGGTAGGTACCACTGGCCACATCTGTTCAGTGAGTGACTACCTTAGATCTGCCCCAACATAGCAACCTGTGAATCCAGTGTCCTTGTGATATCACATAGTGAATGTCCTATATCAGATTTAAGGTCTTTTATAAGAGGGAGCTCTCACTTCTGTCACTAAGCAGTGTGTTTGTAGAATGGGCAGGGGGAGGAGGGTGGATGTGGAGGCCAGAAGTAACAACTGGCGCATAGCTGTCTCAGCTGCACATTTCTTAGATTCCCAAACTCAAGATCTTACCATTAAGTAACTCAACCACTTAAATTACTTGCTTTCATGATAGATTATCTAAGAATATAGAAATGTTTCATATGAAAAATTAATTCTCAGTGATACCTAAAACTTTAACTTCCACCCCTTTTGCTAAGCATTGCTTTCTCCATAGATCTATTTTGTAAGGCCAATAGTTTTCTGTGGACTTGTATATTAAGCCACTAGCATTTTTAGGATGAACTTATTTGAACTTTCATTTTCCTCCAAGGCAGAGAAAATACTAGTTTCTTTAAAACTGATAGTGGAGGTAAGGGTTCCTGAGACCAACTGTACATGTTTGCCCAGGGCTAGCCTGCAGTTGAACAACCTTTAATAGATGTGAATGACTCAGATAAGGAGATAGTCGTTGGAGAAACAAAAGGGCTCTTCTGAAGACAGGTTACTAGAGGTTGGCAATGGTAAAGAGGTAGAGGAGCAAGTAGACTCAAACTGTAATCTGAAAAACAAGCTAAAGGCAATAGTCACACCAGATTGTGCAGAGATGGATAGAGCTGATTGTGGGATCAGAACTGTAAGCTAAACGTTTGCAAACTTGGGCATAGGGAAGGAAGGAGGGAGAAATACTCAAGGCTACTATCTAGCTTTACATAGGTGGCTTATAATGACTACCCATATGTATATGTGTATGTTGCCAATGAGAAACTGATCACTGCTCATAGCCAGGAGAGTTGAAAGGCCATGTGACATGCTCCCATCATTACCTGCAGGTCTGAGCTCCTTGTTCATGACATTAAGTATAACATATCATCTGCTACAATTGCTTACATAGTCTACCCATTTTGGCCTCATTAACCTTCCTCTCTTCACCTTGTTTTAAACTCAATGCTATCCAACCCCATCTGCCATCTTCCATTGCAAGTCACAAGACTTTGATAGTTTGGCCTGTGCCAGAGAAAGTGTTTGCCAGTTGTTGCCTATTTTTCATGGTAAAAGTGTCTAAATTCTTCAGTCCTTTCCTAGGATGAATAGAAAATCACTTACTCCTACCCTTTGTAGGGTGTGAGTACTGGTTCTCAGAAGCAGAGGCCACTTCTGCCCAGTCTGTAACCAGGTGCTCACTAGCTGTTTTTCCCTTTTTGGATGAAGTTGTCTTTCCTTCATCTCCGTGGGAATCCCAGCCCTAGGGAAAGGGGCTGAGGAGGAGGCTGGGCACCTTCAGCAAACTGCTTGGTGACTATGAGTCATTGTGAGTCTAATGACCTTCCCATTTGTTATCTGTTGCCATGGTCACTGCTGGTTCTCAACATGGAAAACAGCCCTCCACACATTGGGAATCCTTATGTCACTCCCTGACAACCTCCACTGACTTCCTGTTTCTTGTGGGATAAACAGGTAGTATGGAGACACTCTGCACACTAGCTTTTGAGCTCCTTTTTCTCCTCTCATTTTCTCCTAAGACTTCATTCGAATGCTTAAAGGATTTCTTCTCTGAAGATCCAGCTCAAACATCACCTCCCTATAAGCCTTCTCATGTGGAGCTCTCTTTCTTCTGAGATCTCATAGCACTAGGCATTCCCCTGAATTATGTGGCACGTTTCACATGGTGATGTAATTATTCACTATGTGTCTGTGATTCCTACCTACCCTCCTCACTCAAGACTGGAAGTTTCTCATAGGCTGATGTGTGTCCGATTGGAGTGTCATCAGAGTCTGCATTCAACACCTGGCTCTCAGCAGGTGCTCAGAAAGTGTTAACTGAAGGAATGAAGGAAAAGGGGAAGAGAACTGGTCTTTTCATTTGTTCAGCCAAACACGCGTAGGATGACACAACGAGGCATTGACCCAGGACAGAGATCAATGGTGCTTTAATGAAACGTCTTTCAAATCTGTGAACATGTTAGCTGTGAAACAAATGCTTTTATTCTCGCCATAGGACAGATTTCCAAACAATGATCACAGTGTTTAGGTGAATCAGATGCTGGAAAGTTGAGTAGCCAAAGGATTTTATAAAATAACAAGATCCCATCAACTACATATCAAATTTTACTGAGACATCAAGAGAATATATGTTTATAGTTACACAGCTAAAAACAAGACATTATTACAGCAATCAAGTCCACAAAACTGGAAAAAGGCTGTATGACAAAAAGGCCTTTCATAAGCTATTAAATGAGCACACATGATAGACAAACCAATTTTATATTTGAAGCAGCTTATAGCACCAACATGTTGGCAGACAAGTAGAAGGGTGGCCCCTTGGCCCGAGGCATCTGAGGGCGGGAAGGGATCTCAGCCACCATCTAAAACAAGCCCCTTGTTTTACAGATGGCAAGTGGAGGCCTGGGGAGATGAAGTGCCTTGTCCAAAGCCATAGGACACAGGGACACAGGACTTAGAAAACTAAGCCACCCAGCTTTAGGTAAGTGCTCTATTTTAACATACATATAATTCTATTGATTTAATGTACTTTTTCCTGTTAACAGATACACCATAAAAGAAATCAATACAACTCACAACATAGTCTGTATTCTATTTATTTTATTGAGAAAGGACTGGCATGTAGTGTAATTCACTTCTTAGACCTATTCACTCTTAAATCAAAATTGGGGGAAGTCACTCAGATGACACTATTGTAATTGGGAATCCGTTGAAAAGAGGCATCTGAAGAGAAAATTTGGCACATCCCCCATGACCTAAATTAAACCTATGTCTCAAAATCATTGGTACAATTCTTTTTCTGATAGTTTAAAAATCAGTCAAGTACAAAAATAGTCCAAATAGAGAGAAAGCAAATCACGCCTTTCCTTTAAAAGATAAGGATGTCACTTTTTTATTTTAATAAAGTAAGGAAATATAAAAACCTGATTCTTTTTAGAAAAAAAAAAGTACTTACAATCTATAACTTGGGAACTACCTGGTATATAAAGTGTTTTCTTTCTAGAAAATTCTTTGGAGTCATGACATTTTGTCTAGCATGCCTTGCCATGATCCTGAGGCCTCAACTGGACAGATTTATGATGAATGAATGAAGTTATAAGAAAAAAGAAAAGATCACTGTTAACAAAAGCAGCATCAAAGACAAAGTAGAGTGAACATATTTAAATGGCTTCATAGATAGGAAGCCAAGAAGCTGCATGTATATATGTGATTGTGTGTCATTATAGTGGCAGTCAGAAAAATAACACACACTGGGCATTTGTCCATCATCATAAACCAGCTGCTGAAGAATAGTTGAACTGTGGCTTCATAAGTAGAATAAAACCTGATAAATAAAAGTGACTTCTGCATATCATATAAATGTATACATATATTATATTTTCTCACATAGATGTCTAGCTATAAGTAAGTCAGCATTTAGCTACAATTTTCCCCCCCCACCCCCACCCCTTTGTGTCCAGCATTGAAAGATTTGATTTCACTTTTCTTCTACCTAGTTAGGAAGTTACATGACAATTAAGTATATTTATGGCTCTTATGCCTGACCAGCAAAAATATAAAGTCTCCTGGGGCCTCAATTCCATTCCTTATCATTACAAGCATATGAACAAGTATATAGCAAAATATATTTGTTTATTGTTAGGTAAAAGAACATGTTATAGTATTGAAGAATAAACTATGCCTGCTACCAAAACTGTGCACATACCTGTATAATAAACAATTTCATGAAAATACTTTAACAAGATGTATTATAAATATTTAAAGAAACAGTGTTCTGAAACTACCAGAAAAATGTACTTATTAAAAAAAAAAAAAGAATATCTCAAGTGAAGCGTTAAATGTAAAGTTATCTTTTTTAGTGTACATTTCAAAGTTCACTGCTGGAAAGGTGAACCCTTCTCCCTTCTAGACACTTAGTTGGAAAATTGGTCATGTTGCAGAACAAAGCTCCAGATGACAAGAGGTATAGGACAGTGGTGAGATTCACATGGTCTTAAAAAAAACGAGGGCAGTTTATTCTGCTGAGTAGATATGTGGCATGGGAAAATACTGAACACATTTGAGCAGTTTAAAAAATAGTCCTGCATTTGTTTATCCACAATTACCATAATACTCAAAACCCAGGCATTTAATTTTGAAAGGGGCTTAGCATGGTAGAACAAGATTGCACAGAACTAGGAAAAATCCGTTGTAAATAATTCCTTCTTGGGGTTGAGTCCTTTTTTGAGAATATGTTTATAATCCTTCATCAGTAGTTATTTTGAATGAACTAAAAATGAATTAAAATATCAAAGGCCAAGGGTATGGTTTGGGCCCTTAAGTGAGCATTTAATAATAATAAAAAAAGAACCTCTCTTCCCCTGTGACAAAGTTAACATACTCTCTGGTTATAGGAGATTCCTTCTTTTGGGATCCCCACTGGATACTGTGAGGATGTGAGGGCTACATTTGTGCCCAGAGGAAAATCAAGGAACCCAATGCCCAGCGGCTGGACCCCTTCGGCCCGGGTCATATGCTATTGAATCCACGTGTCTCGATGGTTCGTAGACAAGGTAGGGATGACACTGCAGTTGTTTGAAAAGAGCTTGTGTCTTAATACCGTTATTTTTTTTGTATGTTCAATTCCCACCATGTTCCCCACACTGGGGTTGGAGAGGTGAACATTACCTCTGCCAAGAGATGTGGCAGGAGAGGAAAGAAAAGGCAAGGCAGCAAGAAAAAGAGGAGCCAGGTCACAAAGTCTGATCAGGAATAGCAGCGGGTTTTCAAACATTTCTCTGCCAGGCTCCTGAGCACTCTTGTCTGTCCATTCCTATCATTAGGTTGGCAATGTTGGGTGTCTACCCCTAATCCAGAGACCGTGAGCCCTGGGCACACCTACTCAATGTCCTCTGCTTGTCTAGACTCAGCATCACTGAAGCCCAAAAGGCCTCTTGTGAATGAAGACCTCACATTATAAAAGGGCATTCAGGTCACTTTAAATTTTTTAATTGGCACAGTTTATTGTAGCCGAAGAGGGTCAGCAAGAGATGACTTCATTTCTTGATGGCAATGAATACAACCTTTAGGATGATGGCCTTTAGTTTTTGTACAACAACTGTATAGAAAGAATTTCTTATTCTACTTACACATAGCTTAAGATAAAGGACAACTTCTGGAGCTGAGGAACTGATGGTATGGAGAGACATTTTAATAAGCAAATAAGCTTTGATATGTGTATATACAAAGACATGTATATATATATCTATATACACAAAACACTCCTCAACTGTATACACTGTACAGGTTGGCGCAACCCTATTAAGAACACATTATAATATAATGGTTTAAGGACTTAAAGTTATTCTTGGCATTTTAACCTAGACAGGGGCTTAGGTAATTTAGGTCTTGACATAAATGGATCATTCATATACTTGAAAGCATATCTTTGTGTTTTTTTAAAAGGCCCAGACTGACTTTCGTTAAGCAGCAACCCAATATGACACCATGGTTACCAGATGGAAAACAAGACTGTTACTTTGTATTAGATCAGTAAAGGGTATTTCAGAGAAAGGACGACTTGGGAGTCTATTATTCCATGTTAAGAGCATTTTAGTTATTAGCAGTGGTTACCAAATAAGCTGAAGGTAATTCTCTTCAAGGAGCTGCTCATAGTTTGATTTGTTGAAGAGACGTGAGGGACGGGTTCACTCTTCCTCTATAAGATGATGCATGTTTTCTTATCCTTGAAAGGGTTTTCTGAGGTTGGAATGCCTATCAGCAGAGGGTCATTCCTGGCATGCTCCTCACAGTAGGACATGAGATCGGCTGATGCCTTTGATACCTAACATGCAGACAAACAAGAAAGGGAATGCTTTATTTACAAACTGGGGGGGGAAAAAGTGTTTGAATGCTCATGCGTTGCGTGGAAGACTGTTAGAGAACAATGTCAGTCACAGATTACTCGTTAAAGGGGGGAATTTACATGGCGAAATCTGGCATATAAGGCCTTCCTTAATCAAGAGATAAAAGTGACATCATCTGTGTCCTACTGTGAATACCGACACATCAACAGCTAGCCAGTGTTCCGCCAAATCATTTAACTGGAATCTAATCATTGGCAAACAATTCCATCTCGAATGAGGGCCACTCTGCAGAGAGCGGCCTGGATTCTTCATGAATGAACTGTGTGTGAGATAATACTAGTTTTCTCAGCGATCCTGAGTGTTACCACTGTACGGCGGTCGTGTAAGGAAATGCGCTTGTACTCTGGTGATGTATTTAGGGGTGGCGAGTCACGATGTCTGCCAATAACTTTTAAGTGGTTCAAAGAAAAAAAATTATATGTATTTTGTGAGTATGTGTGTGCAGGGACAGAAAAAGAGGGCAGAATGCTAACAATGGATGAGTCCTGGTAAAGAGTACATGGGTGTTTGCTATTACAACTCTTCTATTAGATTTGACATTTCTCAAAGTAAAAAATTGGGGGAGGTAAGAAAAAAAAAAGAATCAATGGGAGGTTGTATTTTAGTTTGTGTCTCCTCCCTCCTTGCCCCCAAAATCGATTAGGATGCAGAACACAGTTAAAAAAACAAATTATGGGTTTAGAGCCAAATACTACTGGAGTTTCAAGATTTACTGATTGGGCTTGAGAAAATAAAAAAGAGACAAAGCCAGCATGGGAAGATGCAGGGCCTCGCTCTGGCTCGAGTTAAAAATGGAAAATGCCAGGCTCAGTTCAGAGGCTGGTGGGAGATCCCTGCGAATGCTCACACCAGTGTCCTCAGCTGAACCCTGTCAACTACAGCAGAGCACGCCTCGTGTTTTAAAGACAGGTGACTATCTCCAGGCCCAAAGGAATTTATCAGGTGACTGTTTCAGTTTCTAGGAAACAGCATTACTCACAGCATTCCAGGGCACTCACCACCTAGCCCTTTCTTGGGATTTTGGGGAGGGGGGTGGGGGGAACCTTCTAAGTCAGGTGAACTAGCACATACCTTACCGTTTCTACCAGGGCTGGCATGGCTCACCGAGGTGCAGAAAAGTGGCCACTAATGCCCACACAGAAATCTGCATTCTCCTAAAAAAGGAGACCCCGATTGCTGACTTGTGATGCAGGCCTGCCTCAGCTGTACTGGTAAATCAGAACACTGAATAAATTCCAGAGGGATGACGAGGAATCCCTGTGCCAACATACAACCCAGCAATCCCAGGACCTGACCGTGTTGGCTCCGAGAAGGTAGGCCCTCCGGAAATCCTGCCATAGGTTTTAGGTTTTCTGTCCCAACAGAGAGGCTAGCTCAGACACTCTGGCTCCCAGTGCTTTTGAAATGAGGTCTGTACTTGGTAGAAATGAGAATTAAGAGTCTAAGGCTTACAGCTTGCTCTAGGAACATCCTGGCACCAGGCTGCATTAAGTAGCATCACCTTCTCTAAAACGTGGCTTGGCCTTCAGAAAACACATCCAATCAAGTCATCTTACCTTTATTCTCTCGATGGAAGCTTCTAGTCTTAACTGCTGCACAGTTCTCCTTGCCTGGGTGATGTTGTTGGTGCTTGCTGTTTTGCTTGACATCTTCAATTATTGATTTTACCTGAAAGCTGAAGAGAGTTGTTTTTTTTTTAAAGGTGAATAACAATCACCTTTATGTTTAAGCATTTTTAATGTTTTGTGTTACCTGAGGGGGAAAGGCTGCATTTTCCCAGTCAACAACATCTATGAGGTACTGAAATACCCCTCACCAGTGAGTGAGTGGAGGCCTGGGTGTCTAAGCTTACTACCCATTTGAGCACCTTTATATACCTTTGATCGGTAGAAACCCAGTACTAGTTAGTAGTTTAATCCATGCACCCCATATATATAGCATAAAGTAGCCTGTTCCAGGGCTTTCTAAAGGGGAACAAATATACATAAATATGTGCAGTAGGTAGAGGGCCTCCAGCAAATGTGATCATGTGCAACCTGAGCCACGTTACACGTGCAGTTAGTAGTACTGCTGGGTGCTTTAACAGAAGGCTTGGTTTTACTTCATTCTGGCTCTCTTACCCAACTATTACACGGATACAAGTTCTGGCAATGGAAAATGGCAGAAGACAGTGCCCCTGGAGAACTCTGCACAAAGGGTGCAGATTTAGGTGCTACCAGGATTTGCAACAGTTGGGGGAAAATTGGTTAGGCAGATAAGGACGTCTTTATTCCAGAAAACATAGGGACCTCTCAGCTGGAAGACTCTCGGTGACAGACAGATCCATAGCAAATGGCAAGTGGGATAAACTGAACAGCCTGACATATTTAATGAAACTTAATCATTCCCTCATTCCCTCCTTTGCCCTTTTGAGCCTCATCCTGGCAGCTAGGGCCCTTGCTAATCCTGCACCCATTACATGTTCCCAGGTCGACACTCCTCTTGGGCCTCAGCCCTGGGATTCTAGTCTGCCTCTTCCTCCCTTTCCCCAGCCACCCAGTGAAAATCAAAGGAAACCTTCTGGACCTTGAGCTTCAACCCATCTTGTTGTCCAGTGGTATATTCTAAGGGGAGGGCCAGCTGGAGCCCTGCCATATATGACTAAGTGCTCTCTGGGCCTAGTGGCCTCTGCAGGGAAATGCAGAGCTAGCAGGCCTGGCAGCCGGGTGGCAGTTCTATGACTCGTAGGAGCAGGTGGGTGACGGTAGGTGTGCCTCCTTGCTGCTGTGCGAGGGCTGAGCAGTCTTAGGGCACTGTGGCATCAGTAGCAAACCCAGGCTGTCTCAACGTTGTGGAGGGGCTGCAGCTGCACAAAGCATGTCTGCCATAAAGGCTTAGACCAAACAAGGCTGCAAAACACAGGTGACCTTTGCGTTCTGCCGTGTCCACCCGAGTTCCACACTTAGAATGCTCCCAGGGGCTGAGTTCAAGGCCTTGAGTAGGACTTCTGCTCTCTGAGGTCACAGGCAGCCTTTGGTCAAATGCACCAATAAAACTGTGCAAAACTCTGAAAATCCAGCCTAATTAGCAAATGTCTCATTCCTGGGTTTGGACCCTGCCTCTGCCTCACACTAGCTGGACAAAACTGGTTCCTGAAACAGGTTACTTAACCTCCAGGAGCCCAAGTTTTCTCACTTGTAATATAAGGATACAATTACTTTTGAGGATTTAATTTGCTAACTGCACACGCGTAGTGTTTAGCATAGGACCAAGGCACTCTACCACCAGCAGCTGCTATAAAGTTTCTCCTCCAGGGTCACACACAGCACAGCGAACCAAAATTCCCTGGGTACCTGTCTGCCTCCCCTGGTCAATGAGCCTCACGGGTTTAGACTGACTAGGTCTGGGTGGTCTATGGGCATCAGCCACCCTTTTTATAGCATCCATAAGCAGTTCTGCTGCATGCTAGTGTCAGGACAGAATGGAATGGTTTGTGACATCCAACTGAGAAATCCCCTGAAATAAGGAAGCTCTCGCAGTGCAGGAAGCTGGGAGGAGGAATGCTGGGGCGGGGCTGGTGGCTTAGGGTGACCTCGTTTCAATACACTCCCTGACCAGCTGCCTCTTCCTCAGATTCTTCAGTTGTCCCACCCCAGCAGGCCTAGGAGGTCCTCCTAGGGATTTTGCTCACACCCACTGGCCTAGCCCAGCCCATTCCTGTGTTCCCAGGCACGAGCTTATTAACAGTCTTTGAAATGGGACCCAGGCAGCAGGCGGGCTCACTGTGAAAAGTATGAAGTGCCCTGGTTCACAGCACGCGGCTTCCATATTTTGTTCCCTGTGGCACGTTATCCTGGGCTCCCCTGCCAGCTGGCCCTGATTCTGAGCACTGGCCCCCACAGCCTCCAGAAAGCGAACATGACACCCTTTCTGACGGCCTGTGGTTTCCAGGCTGCACCCTAAGGACTTTCTAAATGTTCCCCTTGCATGAGAACAGCGCCAAGCATTCTCCTCCTCTTCTCAACCTCCAGGCCTAAAGTTTCCAAGGCCTGAGCAAGCTTTCCTGTAACTGCAGAACAATTCACACAGATCGGACCGGATCAGTCATTGCTCCCACCCGCATGGCCATAAGCAAATGGTCCGCAGTCAGGTTCTATTTATAAAATGCTTGGGTAGGCCTCTCCAGCACTGGCCAGAAACTTTGCATCTAGTACATGAAGGACTTTCTTACTTCCTGACCCTATTATAGTCACGATTAAGAACAGCCAAGCAATTCACAATGCACACCCGCCAGCATGGCTCCTTGCAGCTTTTCCCTATCCTGAAGTCTGTGTCCTGACCTACCCTCTCCCAGACAGCCTCCCCAGGCATCAGACAGCGTCTCCACTGCTCAGGTAGCCTGCCATCCCCTTCTGCCCTGCCAGCCTCTCTCGGGCTCCCAACTCAAATACAGTTTCTCTTTTCCAAGAATAAAATCTTATAACATGCTTCCTGTGGAGAAATCAGATCAAAATTATATTGTTTCAACTTAGGAAGCTGAGTTGCCTCTTGTCTGTGCAAGAAGGGCCACTGCTGTTAATTCTTGAGGCGGCGTGGGGGCTGTGCACAGGGGCAGGAGGGCCCGCTGAGGTTTTCCTCCCAAGCTGCAGCTGCTGCTTCGCATCTCAACAGCTGGGCCTGAGCAGCATCAGAGCAAGAGGCTGCGAAACAAACACCTCTGCACCTTCAGAAGGTTTTCTTTGGTCTTGCCTTAATGGCAAGGATATCTTGCTGTTTGTTTGTGCTACTAGGTGGATGAAAAGCACGCTTTATTCTTGCTCCAAGAATAGCTTCCAAGGCAAACAAATACCTGCTCTTTGTATGGAACTGTAGACTGCACACGGTGCTTTCATATGCATTAGTCCATGAAGCCTGGCTCTAATTCCAAAAGGTGTATCACGATTTTATCCTTGTTTCATAGATGAGACAACTCAGGTAAGAAAAACTTGCTCCTAGCTAACCTAGTTTGCAAGCCTTTTCACCCCAGAAGCCACATTTCCCACAGTACCATGCAAAGGATGTAATGCCAATAGATTTGATTCACAAACACTCAGGTCATCACTGAACAATCCAAGATGTGGTTCTTAATCAAGGGTGACCTTGATGCTCCAAGACCTGGAATTAGGTTTGTGCAATACCTGTTCTGGTGCAGAAGGTATCTGTTTATCTGTCTAATGCCCTGAAGGACAGTCTCCCCCCTCCCCCACCTTGTCCTCTCCCCAGCCCCTGCCTGGTCCGCAAGTTAAGCAAGAATGTTCTTGCTGCCGCTCCTAGGCAAGAACTGAGGTCAGCATCTGGAGATCTTGAGCCACTCAGAAAGGCCAAGGTCTGCGCATGCCTGTGCAGACCTCCAGTAGCCTTGTTTTCATTTTTGCATGGGGCTAACAGATTTGAATAAGCATATATAACAGTTAGCTATTCAGATAATTTGCATTGGTTTTAAAGCTGTTGTTCATCTGAATTCCCAGGATCCTAGAAATTCCTAGGAAGAGAATGTCCTTTAGGGAAATATGGGCATTTTAATATTTGACTAGAGAGACCTGATGCAGGGAGAGAGGTGGGAAGAATATCACACTCTAGAAGGAAGACACTAGGCAGCCCCAGGATCTGCATCACAAGTCACCATGGCCTGGTCAGGAATTGAATCACTGGAGTGCAGCCAATGCTCATGAGCAAACACACCCCTTGTGGCTGTTAGAAAAGAGCAGGCAAAACAAAAAAACAGGTTTCCACTTACCCTCTGATCTTGCCTTCAGCTATCAGGGTATTACTCCAGCTCCTGCCTGTCCTCCCATTTGAGAAAGAGGGCACAATCCCTATCTCCTAGGGTTGTTGGGTGTGCCTATCAGTAATGCACCCTGTACATACAAATGCTCAATGAATGCTGGGCCCATAGGCTCCTTAACAAGGCAGAAACCTTGTGATGTGGCGAGACATGAGGAAAATTTAGAAGAATTTCAAGGTCATATGACCAGGTAGCAACATCTTTCTAATATGGCAGGAAGTGTGGGGAGTGCAGAGTCACTCCTCTTTTCATGAACACTTATTTTCTGTCAGGGCCTATGGGCTGAATCCATCCCATAGATGTGTTTGGTTGGGGTCCACAAAGGGTTAACTCAAAAGGATCTGTGTTTTAACATTACAGTGATTGTCAAAGTTTGCAAATGAAAGATTTCTGGAAAAGTCGGGGAAATCTTACAATCTGGGCTGGATCTGAGTAGTGGTGGCCCATTTAACATTTGCTAGCCCCCTTGCTGGGCCCTCTAGTTGAAGGTGTGATATGGCCTTCCTTTATACTATGCGTTGGCTCTCTAGTTCCAGGCATACTCAAGGATTAGGCCAGGGGACATGAGCTCACTCCTGCCCCTTCTTAGCTTTGGGGCCTGGGAAGGACTTGTCACCTCTCTAAGCCTCAATTTTCTCATGGGAAAAATGGGGGATAATAATACTTTTGTATCTCAAAGGACTGTTAAGATCAGATAAAATAAGCATGTGAGTGTAATAAGTATAAAGAGTACTTTGGGCTGAGCATTAACTATGTGCACCCTCTGATCACATCCCATGCAAAGTGCTCGAAGCACTCCACAGTCCCTGCCTGATGGGTGGCGCTGGGCAGCTAGCCTGCCCTCTGAGGCGCCTGGCTGTATTGAAGGGATGGAAAGCAAGATGCTAAGTCTCCTCATGCTATCAGCTGGATTGTGCTCCCTTTCCCCCATTTCATATGTTGAAGTCTTAACCCCCAGTATCGCAGCATGAACTGTATTTGAAGATAGGGCCTTTAAGGTGGTGATTAACTTAAAAGGAGATCATTAGAATGGGCCCTAATCCAGTATTATTGGTGGACTCATAAGAAGAGGGAATGCAGACACAGACGGGTACAATGGGATAACCATGTGAAGACACAGGGAGAAACAAGCCATCAACGAGGCCTCGGAAGAAACCAACCCTGCAGACACCTTGTTCACAGACTTCCACCCTCCAAAACACTGAGAAAATTCATTTCTGTTGTTTAAGCCACCTTGTTGGCAGTGCCTTGTTATGGCAGCCCAAGCCAACTCGAACACCAGGTTCCCCAGCAGCTAGGGCTCTGGGTGACCCAAGGGAGAAGGCCACTCTCTGGCTGTTGGCCATTTGTGTGGTGGGCAAATTGCGCTTTGTGGAGGTGTTGGCACCCAGTGTCCACAAGAGCAATACGGTGCTAAGAGCTGTGTGGCTGCAGCAGCCTCCAACTCTTCACTTCCTGCCTGACCTGGGGCCAGTTCTGTGGTGAAGCCTGGAAATCAGTGGAGGGCTCCATCCAGAGCCCTCCAGGCCTTCCTTTGATTATGCAAGTGTCTCATCCCCTGAATTAAAGCCCATTCTGCTGTTTCCAAGAGAGAGAGCGTTTGTTTACTGTAGCTGAATCCCAACTGATACACAATGGTTAATGTGCCGTTGTGATCTGCAAATAACTTGCAAAGGTCAGCTACGATTCCTATTAGTATCAGGCCACTACTGCTGAATATGCTAAATTCTAAACCCCTTTTTTTTAAAATATATTTTTATTGATATCAGAAAGGATGGTAGAGGGAGAGAGAGAAAGAAACATCAATGATGAGAATCATTGATCAGCTGCCTCCTGCACGCCCCCACTTGGGACTGAGCCCGAAACCAGGGCATGTGTCCTTGAAAAGAGGGAAAGGTAAGACAAAATTCTTTTTCTCCTTTTCCCTAACCAAAGCCCACAGGCCCTGAGGCCAAAGGTGGTTGAAACTGTGACCTGTCCGATCCTGCTCCCGTCCAGCACTGACAGCAAAGAGCAGAAAGAACAAAGTGCCTGTGGGGGAGGAAAATGGGATAGCGATGAGGAAAGGCTGCCGGGAGCGGTGGGAATCGTGGTTGGAGATGGGGAGGAGACAGTGATCAGAGCTCCTCTAAAAAGTTTATAGAGGCTCAGGATCAGCAGAGAGAAAAAGAACCTGGGCAGCTCTCTCTCGAGACCTCAATAGAGCTCAGCTGCTGGAAGTTGTGCTTCTCTATTTGCAAGCCCTTTGGAGCTCCTCAGTTTTCATTAGTTGATTTTACCCACCATCCAGGCACATGTCCCTGAATGATGATGATGATGATAAAGTTGCTGTTATAATGATGGAAATGGATAACTATTGCTCTAGCTGGTTTGACTCAGTGGATAGAGCATTGGCCTGTGGATTGAAGGGTCCCGGGTCCGATTCCAGTTAAGGGTATATGCCGAGGTTGTGGGCTCGATCCCCAATAGGGGGCATGCAGGAAGCAGTCAATCAATGATTCTCATCATTGATGTTTCTATCTCTCTCTTCCTCTCCCTTTCTCTCTAAAGTCAATTAAAATATATATTTAAAAAAGTGGATAACTACCACCACTTATTGAGTACTTAGTATATGTCAGGTAAGTCAGTTCCATGAATCATTTCATTTAATCCTGTTAGAGATGAATTCTTTTATCATTTCTATTTGACAGACGAAGCACAGAGTGGTCAAAAAAGGTCAAGATTACATTGACTTAACAAAGCAGAACTGGGACTTGAGCCACCTGACTCTCAAGGTCATCTTCTCAATCACCACTCTGCATTGAATGGCCAGATTATTATGATCTCTGAATGGGTAATAATCTGGCCACTTGGTGTGCGTGCGTGTGTGTGTGTGTGTGTGTGTGTGTGTGTGTGTGTGTATTAGAGTCCTGGTGCATGAACTCGTGCATGGGTGGGGTCCGGCCAGCCTAGCCAGGGGGAGGGGACATGGGCGGTTGGCGGGCCTGCCTGCTGATCGAACTCCTGGTCAAGGGAACAATTTGCATATTAGCCTTTTATTATATAGGACATACACTGAGTGGCCAGATTATTATGCATTCAGAGATCATAATCTGGCCACTCAGTGTGTACTGCTTCCCGTGAGCATCAAGAGCACAAAGAAGGAGTGGGGAGAAAGCAGGGGCAAAGACAGCACTAGGGGCCGTGGGAAAAGACCTCAGCGAGAATTGGCTGTTCTTATTTGAAAGGAAAACTGCCCCAGATTCCAGGTAAGACTGTTGCTAAAGAACAGGATGATCCCATCCTCCTCCTGTCCGTGGCAAACCTGGCAGGGAACCTCGAGGATGAGCCAATCCTGGGTAATAAATCCGGAGGAGAGAGCTGCCGAGCCTGAGGAGCGGGTTCCTCACTTCACTGTGTATCTAGAACACTTGGGGCACCTGTTAAAAAAAATCTGCTTCAGTAGGCCTAGGGCAAGGCCCAAGAATCTGTATTTAAAAGCTTCCAAAATGATTCTGATGTAGGTCCGTCCTCATGAGGAACACTTATAATGATTATCAGAGTGTCCGCCTCTTAGTCATACCTATGTTTCCTTCTGCCTCGCTACCAGAACTTACTGATGTAAAAGAATGCCCCTTCCTATCTATGTTTACCTTTGCAAAGCTCTGAATAAGTCCTGGAAAATTCTCATTTTAAAAAAATGTTCTTACCCTATAAGATTAAGACTCCTTCAGTATGAAATGGCTCTTATCACTTACTATCTTTCTTTGTTACAAAAGTGGAACTTTGTTTTCTTTCTTTTTTTTTTTTACTATTTTACTGATTTATTTTACAGAGAGGAAGGGAGAGTGAGAGGGATAAAGAGTTAGAAACATCAACAAGAGAGAAACATCGATTAGCTGCCTCCTACACACCTCCTACTGGGGATGTGCCCACAACCAAGGTACACGTGCCCTAGACCAGAATCAAACCTGGGACCTTTCAGCCCATAGGCCAACGCTCTATCCACTGAGCCAAACCAGTTAGGGATAACTTTGATTTCTTAACATATGCGTCCTCCTGAACAGTGTCTCCTCCCTGGCTTCAGTGATGCTGGACTCTCCTGTCATTGTCTTCGCAATGACATTCCACATCTCTCCTCTGGCTTGGTTTCTCAGGGGCTCCATGGTGGAGGCCTGGTATGGCAGAGTGCACAAGGGCTTTCACAGTCAGTCTGAAGCAGTTCAAGTCCTAGCTCATCACTTACTACCTCAAATGGCTTCAGTTTTCTGATTTTCAGTTTCCTCATCTTTGACATGGGAAGGGATAAAAATAGTGCCTCCCTCATAGGCTGGCAACAGGAGGAAATGAGAGAACATATGTAAATTACTCAGCACCTGCCTGACCCACATTGGCCCTCTGTTACGGTAGATGATGCTCTCCCCTTCTGACTTTAGCTATGACCACAAACAGCGCTGACCCTTTACCCTAATCCCAATGTCTACATGAAAGCCTATTTAAATTTACACTCGAACGGTGCACAGCTGCTTCACACACAGCACACCGAAAGCAATGAAACATCGCTGCCTGATCCCGACCTTTCGGATGACCCTTTCTCAGCGAGTGACACCACCTTGGCCCTGTCATGTGCATCCTTCTGCCCCAGCCCTCCTACTGATTCCTGAGGCCCGATGCTGTCCAATACAGATATGCGATTTTAAATTCTGCAGTGGCCACATTAAAAGGAAGTGACATTGATTTGGATGAACCACATTTCAAGGGCTCAAATGGTCACTTCAAGTGACTGCCTGATTTGACAGTGCAACCTTACACCCTGGTACTTTCCAAATTGTCTTCTTACTTGGACAACCTCCCCCCAAGCCCCATTTTTGTTTTTCCCCATTCCCCTGGCTTCTATTTTACCTCAATGTTGGCTCCCAGAACCACTATAGCTATTGCATCAGCTTTGGAACAGTACTCATATCCATTTTCTTCCCCAATCTAGTCTCTCTTGATTACTGTGCTCTGGTACAGCAGCACCTCCAGCTTATTTCTGTCTCAAAAAAAAAAAAAAAAGACTCCCTGGTGCCCCAGGAAAAGTCCAAAAGGGCTTGGCTTTGCAGTCAAAGTCCTCTCTAATACTTCTGCCACCATAATAGAAATCCTATTCATAAAAGCAGCGTGTGATCACATGGGGCTTACTGTATGCTGGACACCAGGTAATGTGCCAATCACTGTCAAGAAGACATTATCCTACTGAATACCCACACTGACCCTGTGACGTAGGTTCTATTTTCATCCCCATTACCAATGAACAAACCAAGGCACAGAGAAGTGACTTACATGCCGAGTGTCAAAGACCCAGCTGCTTGGCTGAGGTAGTCTGACCCAGAGGCCTGGCCCCAAGCCTGTATTGCTAATGTACTACCATACCACTGCTGCCTTTACAGGCGCCACCTGCAAGTCTCCGCCCAGGTTCTCTGCCTGCTACTCTTGGCTATTTACAGTCTCTTTCTTTTAGGCCTTAGTTCACAGTTTAACCTCTTCTAGGAAGGCCTCCCTAATTACTTCTGCCTACAGGGATTCCCTTTGTGGATTCCTGCTATATGCTCAGGGGTTCAAGGACTTCTAAGGGGCTGGTTCATGCATGAGAAGAGCAGGCAGGAGCAGGGGGATGCATGAATTTCCTAAAATTGGATGCAAAATTCACTGTGGGTGCCTATTTTATTCTTTCCAAATTGATGATTTATAGCTATCACCAAGCTCTCAAAAGGGTCCATACCTATTTATTTCGGTGCATAATTGTATGTTATTTAATGCTTATTTTTATATAATGGACTATGTGTGGATACTGTCTTCCCACCAAACTGTGGGAAATCTAGCTCAATAATAACAGCATAGTAACTGCATTTTTTTTATTACTTACTATGTGTCAGCTACTTTACCAAGTACTTTCTATATATATACACACACACACATATGTATACACATATGTATATATATGTGTGTGTGTGTATATATATATATATATATATATATATATATATATATAGTTCCTTTAATATTATCTGCAACCACAGAGGTTGGATTTATCATATCCAGTGATGCTCAGGAAGGTGAAATAATTGGCATAAGATCAGACAGCTAGTAAGTAGTAGAAACAGGATTTAAACCCAAATCTCTCCTACTTCAAAGCCATGCCCTTAATCAGGCCAATGAGTTATTCCATTCCATTGTCTCTCTCTCATATTGACTAATGCAGGGAATGGGGCCTCCGTAAGTAGATTAGGACACTCGATGTAGCAACCAACACACGGGCCAGCTCGAACCTCTCACCCTGGGGTGTTTATGTACACAGTGTTCGTTTTCTTAGAAACAAGATACACCCTGCTCACTTTTCCACAGGTATCCAGAAAATACCGAGTGTTCCAAGCCAAAGGTTACCCACCTGCTTGATTTCCTACACAGCTCTGAGAAGCTGGGGTGGAGTCTCTGGGACTCTTATGCACTTGATTAATGTCAGTTGCTGGTGCCATGAACTTTCACCTCCAGCACAGGCTGGCCACATGTGTGACATCCAGGTTCCAAGGACAATGCTGCTTTGCACCCCTGTACTGTGCCCCAAACAACTCTCTGATGGTGACCCACAGAGGCGCAGGAACCAGCCCCTTGTGTGGTATCCTGGGCCCCGCCATGCAGAGACCTATGTTTATAGCCAACACTGAGAGTGACGTTTAGAAACACGGTACATGCTCTATCTAGAGTAGCAAGTTTGGCTGAGAAATGATTTGCTCATATCTGCCTGGCTGACTTAGGATGGCTGGATATTTCATTTGTCCATGAATGAGAGTAAATGAATGAATCTGATGAAAACAACAACTATTTAATATTGAACACAAAGGCTCACATTTACAGGGTGCTTTTTCTGTGTCATGCACTGTGGTAAAATTTTATATAAAATTATTTAATTTACTCTTCATAATATCCCTGAATAGTTTTAAAAAATGTATACATATGTAAAAATTATAAACAATTCTAAAGTGTATAAACAAAAACTAATTGGCCTATTCTAGATTTCCCTGGGGGAATCACTGTAATCAATTTCTCATATTTCTTTCTGAAGACATTCCATGCATACACAAGTATGATTATTCATAATCTGTCTTAAAAAATATAAACGAGAGTATGTTGTATGCGTTGCACTGCACCCTTTATAAAAATTTTAATTAACATTATATTCTGGAGAGCATGGTAAAGGTATTATTAACCCACTTTCCAAATAAGGACACTGAAGCACTCAAGGATACCCAGTGAGTCATGAGTAAGAGCCAGCCAGGGCTGACACCAGCCCTGGTGCTCCTAGTCATCACCGCATTGCATCTGCCTGCAGGTCCCATATTAGGAGCTCACTGGGGCAGCACAAGGAAGTGGGATGGACCAGAGATGCAGAAGCCTAAATTCCTGCCCTCAAAGGCTCATTGCTTTTGGAGGGAAAATAATGCTGTATGAAGTGAGAGAATGATTTCCAAAGAACATAAGAACATACCGAAGATGGAGTTCCACTGTGGGCGAGTTGCTAAGTATTTATGAGGGTCAAAGTAACTTGGTCACAAAAAGTGGGGTAAGAGAGGGAATTTGGGGAGGAAAGGCAAAAGTCAGTGCTGTATAGATTATGTTTAATTGAAAATATATTTTATCCAAAAAACATATTGGGAGACTATACTCCAAAATATAGCTATTGCTAGATGGTGAGAATTTTAGGAGATTTATAGTGTTTTTATGCATTCCAACAGTTTTTAAATTTTTTTTTTCTGGTCTTAATAGCTAATACTTACATAGTACTTACAACTGCTAAGCACTGTTCTAACAGTTTACATAATGATGCTATGAGGTTGTTACTATGGCTTTCCCAATTTAGAACTAAAGGAAGTGAGGGCAGCAGTTTAGAACATAGCTAAGGTCAAGGCCAAGGTCAGAGCAAAGGTAAGTGAAGGAGGCAGTAGTCGGATGCCAGCAGCCTGGCTCCAGTTTGTGCTCTTAACCACATGGGATACTTGTATGAGGAAAAAAAAAAAAAAATCCCAGTAATTGTTATTCCCCAAACCAGGAGGAAGAGCAGTTCTTAGTCGCTTTCCAAGGGTAAGGGAAGGAGAGAGAACAAGCACAGCTCATGGGGCTAGATGATTAGGGCTTCTTGGGGACCTCTGTGCTAGTGGCTTTCACAGTGTGAAGGGCACGGAGGTCAAATGATAAGGGGCTGAAGAGAAGAGAACTATTACTTCAGGAAATGAGGCAGTGAGTATAGGGGAATAATTAGAGAAGCGTGGCAATGTGTTGGAAGCGAGGAATTGAATGGAAATTTTTAGGAAGAGGATTGTAAGAGATGGTTGTCATCTGAGCATTTTTAAAAGCAGAGGAGTGGTGTTGAGCAATTAGGGAGAGAGTGAAGATGCTAGAGAGAGAGTGGGGGGCGGGTGTCACTGAGAGAGCCAGACAACATGGGCGTCTGGACTGAGCTCGACAGGAGGACAGCAAGGGCTGGGAAACAGAGGCCTGAAAGACACAGAGGTGGAAAAGCAGGGGAGCAGGGCATCACGAGGCTCAGCCTGGACATCCTCTGAAAGGTGAGGGGACAAGGGAAACAGACTGACAGTGCACGCAACAATACGGGAGAATCTCTCAGACATCATCCTGAGCTCAGAAAGCCAGTCCCCAAAGCGCACATGCTATCTAATCCCATTTATATAAAGTTCAAGACAAAACTAATACATGGTGACAGAAACTAGGTGTGGATAGAGTGGATAAGGACACAGATGAAGCAAGACTGGCCATGAGTTAGTGGCTCCTTGTTGCAAGAGAGGGAAGGGTACATGGGATGCCTTCCACGTCAGCACGTTTGAAAATTTCAGGCATAAAAAAAGTCAAAGTAAAATTCTATGATTCTAAACCCTTCAGAACCTACTACACGATAATTATTAACACTATAAGATGAACTCTGTCATTAAGGCATAGAAGTTATGTTAATTATTATCTACCATTTCCTCCACCGGATCGTGATCTGGCAAGGATGTCCAATGTCCACAGTGCAAAGGAAGTAATTGCCTCTGGAGGAGGCACAGATGGGAGTAAAACAGCCAGGATCTGGGCCCTCTGCCCATTTTACACAGTGCTCGGGCCCTGGGCCACTGATGCCAAAGTGTAACTGGCCAGCAAACATCTCTTCTTGCACTCCTCTCTCTCCTCCCCCGAAACTCACACATAAAAGGCCCAACACTGTGGTCCAGATACCCATACCTTGTATATACCAAAAGATCACAAAATAGGACACTTAATTTTTCTTTCTTCTTTCATCTCACCTTCTCCCAAGTAACATGCCCCTAGTCCCTTCAAACATGTCTGGACTTTGGTAACTGCTTTCAGGAAAAGAAAAGTCTATCAAATTCCTGACCTGACCAGCAAAATGAACATAATATGTGGGCCCTCGCAATTAGAGCACTTGTTGTTTTGAGCCTGTTGGTACCTAAAAGTTTATATATTTTGAAAGGAAAAGTACTGGAGATACAAGGAATCCTCATGTTAGCTTCTTGCAGTTCTAATTCTCTATGTAAACTGATTAGAATTCTCCCTCTAAATGCAAACCTGTGGACTAATTCCTTTTTAAAAATAAAAATTACTTGAGGGAAAACATGGAACAGGAAGCCAAGTCATTGCAGGTCCAAACCTCATCAGCAACATCCATGCAATTTAAAGAATTTAGCACCCAAAAGGCAAACTTTCACTTCAGCCCACTTAGTTCTGTAAAAATTTTTAGAAGTATCTCCAGTTCATCTTTAAGGAGTGATATAAAATTTTCCAGCAAGATGAAGTAATTCAAATTCATTAATATTTTTCTTTAAATTAGAGAACTTTTGAGAAAGAGGTTTGAGTCCAACAAAACAAATCGTGACACATCACTTAAAGAGAAAGATTAAATCAATTTAAATACACAGCACATTACTTACAACGCATATCAACAATTTGCTCATTAAGTTTTATTCTCTTAAAACTCAAGAATTTCACAAAACCAGCTCATCAAATGGAATGTAGTGGGAAAGATTTCTGCTTGTAAGCCCTAAAGAAGAATTTCTATGGCTACTCTTAGGCTCAGCTTTTCCGGGCTAGAACCACTTCAATGGTTCTGCTGCTTTTGGTGCGCTAGTCACCTACCAGACCACACATCCCAAGAGCTGGCCTTAAATCAATGCTTGTCATACTTCTCTCACAAATACTGACATCTCCTTTACCTAACAGAGCCCTTATGTAAGTCTAATCCTCTATCTGATGGTGGGTCCCATGAGGCCAAGCACCCCGTATTCCATGGCTCTTTACCTCTTCCACATGTGCAATACACAAAGAATGAAGATATACTGATGTGATTTGTTACGAGTCAGGTGAATGGCCTTGGCAGGAAGCAACAGCCTTGCAAGTCTTCCTCATCATATATTAGGAAAGAGAAGGAACAATATATTCCTGGGGCTAGACACGGGGCAGGGCCTCAATAAACCTCCAGGCCCTGGATGAAATGATGGCACAAGGACCTGTGGCAGTATGTTCGGTGAGTGATAAGGGCCCGAACCCGAGCATAAAAATCAGAATTTATGAGACAAATGGGGATCAATCATGTCACGTTACAAAAGGACTCCTTCAGATAATCTTGTCCTGATGTACTGTTTGTAGAACAAAGAAGGGAAGTCAGTTTAGCTCTGATTCTGATTAAATATCAACTAGGAAGCATAATAAAAATCTAAATTATGACATTTATATTTTACACAGCTCCTTGTATGTTCTACTGGCACTTTCAAAGCCTAATGCTAGTGTGTATACTTTCCTCACCCCTGTACTTATAGGGGGGAGGGTGATACAGACTTTGGTATTGGGCTACCTGCTATCCTTGATTTCCAAAGCAGCTCCTTATCTAGCCTCTATCTTTGATGGCACTTTTCCCCATGTATTAAGGACAGAGATAGGAAAGCCCAATTCTAATGCTGCAAGCTCTGGAAAGAACGACATTCCCCTTGGATGCCTCTACTGCTTAAATCTACCTGTGCAGGTCAGGTCAAGTGGAGGAAAAGGGCTACTTCCCAAGGCTAATCCTCTTATGAATGGCACTGGGAATAACATATACTTTCAAGCAAATCTTAGTAGCTAATACAACAATATTAGTATATTTTATTTACTCGTGTATTTAATTCAGGTAATTAAACTTTCCTAGCACTTAGTGAGCCCGGGGACTAAACTGAGAGAGAGCACTGGGAACAACCGTTTAGCTGACTGTGACCAAATATGAGTTTCGGAAGCATGAAGCCGACCCTCCCAGAAGTGTGTCCTTGGGATATTTTCAGCAGTGCATGAGATTCTTTGGAACACTTGAATGCACAATATAAGTCAAAATAAATGACACATGCTTATGCTACATGTTAAAATTATGAGACTGACCTTACTAGACTGAGTAAATAAATGCATTCAAGTCTTCTAAACAGCCATGTATAAATGCACAGTTCTGGTGATGACGCACTGCTGGATGCTTGTGCCTTCATTTATAAATGAAAACAACCCCCACTAAATTCTGGGGAATCATACCTAAGTGTCACATGCAGAGGTTACCACATACTTTGTATGTCACTTCTGCTTTTACTCAATGTAGAAATCTGGCATTCTATTTCTAATGTGCTAAGTCTGATATGATGATAAATGCCATAAAAGACCGTAATTTACAAAGTGCTTTCTCATACACCATCTGTATTTGGCAGGGTCAATGAATTTTATTTTAATTTCTACTTATGTATTGAAATTTAAATTTGGCATGCAAATTTATATTATCAATAAATAAAATATGTTTGCAGAGAATTGGAAAAGTATTAGAATCCTTTTGTCTCCTGTGAATTCTTTTTTTTTTTTAAACGGAACAAATGTTTTTTGTTTTTTTTAATATATATTTTATTGATTTTTTTCCAGAGAAGAAGGGAGAGGGATAGAAAGTCAGAAACATCGATCTGCCGCCCCCTGCACGCCCCACACTGGAGATGTGCCCGCAAGCAAGGTACATGCCCCCGACCGGAATCGAACCTGGGACCTTTCAGTCAGCAGGCCGACGCTCTATCCACTGAGCCAAACCGGTCTCGGCAATCCCGTGAATTCTTTATCCTAGTAGCCTTTGGTACTTCCCTTCTTAATATTTAATGTATTTTCACTTTTAACTTTTCATGCAATTCCACATGCTTCTTAAAAATGAAGGAAAGTACTAGTGTTTCCTCTCTTAAATATAACCCACTTAATGATGTCTTCTTAGAAGTAGATTAGACCTGCACTTAAGAGATATGTCCAGTGAAAGACAGAAACCACAAGGTGACTAGAAGTTGAGTTCCTAACAGGGCTGCCTTTCAGAATCACCTTGGCAGCTCTTGCAAGGCACCCATGACCAAACCTCACCCCTCAACCTCAGAATCAGAATATCAGAGGTCAGCTCCAGGAAAAGTACATTCTGAAACTGCTCCTGGTGATCTGAACATACACTCTGGGGAAAGAGCCACGGGACTTGAACACATCAGGATTGCTCAGGTACAATACGCAGGTCTCCCTGACTGCTCAGCTTGGAGTAAGCAGGGGAATTGGGCTCGTCATTTCCCCTTTCTGAGCTCCAGGCCACTCATCCTGAACAAAGAACAGCATAGATGCTCTGTGCCTCTTCTCTGCTTCTCCCAGAATGGTCCTCTCTTTCCTGCTCTTGGGAAAGATTCAGACCATTGGTTTAAGCTTTTCATGTTTGTATACTATCAAGATGATCAAGGCAGGGACTGTCTCTAAAGTAAACCTGTAGGTGACACAAACATCTCGTGCCCTGAAAGAATTATGGGCTGCTTCGGAAGACTCCGAAGACTTTAAACTGGGGACCAGCCCAAACAGGCAGGGCGTCTTTCCTTACCAAGTAGGTTCTAAAGCCATCAAGCATACAGGACAGAAAAATAGTGTTTATGGTTGTTTAAAAATAAAGCCGTGCCCACAAATACGGTAAGCTCTTTTTTAGCCAGAATGTTCTGGGAAAGGGTGTTAGAGCAAATTGAAATTTCTGGTTGAGTTACCATGTGCAAGGGCACACTGTTGCCAGTTTTTCAAAGATAACAGCAAAATACACACATAACCCTGAGCATAGCTGCTGGTTAAGAAGGCACTTTGGGAAATTTCATCATTCAGATACAAGTTCATTTTTATTCAGCACTGAGCCTTCTGGGTTGTCCCACCCTCTGGACTCTTTCCTTGCTCTCTGGGCTGTGCCCTCCCTGGACCCGTCTCTGACCATTCTGCTCCTGAGCTGACGACTTTCTCTCTCCAAATCCTCTAAGTTCAGCTGTCCTTGGAGATTTTGCCCAAGTTCCTGTTTTTCCTCTCTGTCCTCCCTTTCATTCACCCCCAAGGGCTTGCAAAGGATCCTGACATTTACATCTGACCCTGGCTGTCTAGGAGACCCTCCTGCCTCAAATTTGACAGCAGCTGGAACCCCCTCCTTGACCCAGGAGGCCTTTCTCTGGACTGGGCTTCTCAACCTCTCTGCTAATGAAACAAATTCTATCGTAGCTCCAAACTTTAGTTCTGTTTCTGAGACCACCCCCTTGTTCCCTGACATCCAAAGAGGTTGTGACGGGTCCTATAGGTTCTACTGTCCTATCTGAACCTTCCTCGCTGGTGCCTTTGTCATCAACCTCTGTGTCAGGTCTTCCCTTGGATCTGCGCTGGTAGATGACTGCAACGGCCTTCATTTCCTTGCTATCCCTGTGCTCTCCCCCAACGCTGTCAACCTGCCACATTGCTGGCCCTGGACCAATAATCCTACAAAATGGCCAAAGCTCCTTAAACAGACCTGAGCACGCCTGCTCTGTTGGAGGGTGACTGGGAAGGAGGGACCTGGAGCACGACCACCAGCACAGCTTTCCCTTCTCTCTCTTACTGGTGGCAGTGCTGAGAGGATGCTCAGATCCCCAGGGCTCCGGGAAATCATTGAAAACCCCTGCTCCGAGCCATCCCGGCTGCCATAGCCAGATATATGTTCTTAAAATTCATCTCTAGTCATATGCTGCCTCTCAAAAATCAATTGGTTGGTGGCAATGTATTCCCTTATGGCCATTCTAATCCTAGGTGTGTATCCGACAGACAGGTATACACATGTTCGCCAAAAGACGTGTATTTGGATGTTCTGAGCAGCACCATTCGTAACAGCCCAAATGGAAACTGCCCAAATGACCCACATAGAAGAAGAACCTACTCACTGAAATACTCTACAGCAATTACAACAAACGAACTGCAAATACATGCAATGTGGATGAACCTCACAGACATCAAATTGAGTGAAAAAAGCCACACAAAAAAGTAAAAAAAAAAAAAAAAAAAAAAGAGTACATACCATAGGAGTTCACCAAGTACAAAAACAGGTGAAACTATGCTGTCAGGCATCAGGCTAGGGTTACTTTTGAAGGGGGGGACCAGGGTTTTTTTCCCAGTGCTGGCGACATATGTGCATGTGTGTTCAGCTTGTAAAAAAAATGATTACACTTATGATTTGGGTAAGGTGTTGTATGATATTATACTTCAACAAAAAGTCACTAAAACAGCCTTAGCCAGTTTGGCTCAATGGATAGATAGAGCATCAGCCTGAGGACTGAAAGGTCTCAGGTTCAATTCCGTCCAAGGACACATGCCCAGGTTGCATGCTTGATTCCCAGTTAGGGCGTGTGGGTGGCAGTTAATCAATGATTCTCTCTCATCTTTGATGTTTTAATTCTCTCTCCCTTCTTCTCTGAAATCAATAAAAATATATTAAACACACACACACACACACACATACACGCATCACAAAAACCAAACCAAGCCACTAACTGCTCCCAAATAAGTGCAACTTTGGCCCAGAAGCCCTTTACAATGTGGCTGTAATATTCCTTTTCAGTCTTCTTTTAACTGTTTTTGTTTGTTTTGGAGGATTCTTTATCCCAGATACCTTCTGGGAGACATTGTGAAATGCTGTGGGTACACTTTCTAGGGAGAGGGTCCAAAACATGAATTAAAGAGACCTGTAATCCAAAAGGGATAAAGAAAAATCATCTCACCTGCAGGAACTCCAATGGTTCCTGGAACTGAACTCTGGACTTGCTCTATTATTTTTCCCCAGAAAGCCCTGGCCCCTCCCAACTCCCCCAAGTGAGATTCCACCCTTGTTTCCAGGTCATGTCAGGTTACCTCTTCCACAAAGTCCCTGCCGATCCTCCAACTGGAGACTACTCCCTGCCTTCCTCCCATAACTATTTATCAGGGGTTGGCTCCTCTCCTTCGGTAGGCACTGAGCATATACAAACAAACAAACCCTCAAAGCACTTTCAACCCAGTAGAGGGAAAACAAGATACACCCATAAATAACTTTGGGCAGAAAAGAAGCCTAAAAGAGAGGTCAGTCCAAGGGGAGTTCAGAGGAGAGAATGGTTCCTTTTGGCTGGGGGAAATCTGGTCAGGCTTCACGGAGGAGGTGGCACTGCACTGCAGGACTTGTAGCTGGGAGGGGTGGGCATTCTAAATGGAGGGTCAAAGGCTAGTGCTGTCAAAGCCCTGGTGCTATGCAGGGAAAGGGAAGGAGCTGGGTTCATCCAGAGCAGAGACCATGAAGAACAACTCTGAAGGGGTATGGTTTGGCAACAAAATGTTAGTCACCAGGCTCAGAACTTTGAATTTTTAGGTTGCAGGCAACTGAGAGCCATTGAAAAAATGTTAAAATGGAATAATATCAGAAATGTGCCTTCTTTCTTGGAAAGTCGAATGGATGGAGATGACCTATCCCTCCTTTGCGGGTCTAAAACACACTGTTCTGCCTCTATGGCACTTAACTCTTGCTTTGTAATGTGGTTATCTGTGTGCTTATCTTTTTGTGCTCTCCACCACTGCTGGGCTTGAGCTAATGAAGGACAAAAATGGTTTTAGTGCTAGTATGCTGTCTTATGCACGGTGGCACTCAATAAATATTTACTTCAATGAAGGCACAGTGTCTGCTTTAAATGGGTTTTGAATAAATGGGGAGAATGGGAAGGTGAGAAAGAAAAAAACAGGATGCAACGTAAACGAGCTGGGCAGGTTCAGGTGCTCTGTTCAACCTTAAAATGCAGCGTCTCTGCCTAAATGTTCCCCGTGCTGGATGACAGCCAGAGAAAAAGACTGCTGCGTTCAGTTACCTAAGACACTGTTCCAGGAAGTACACGTGAGGAGCGCTGTCCCAGCCTATGCTCTCAGCGAACACTCTCAGTTTCAGGGATGCCCTCAGGAGAAAGGGGCCATTATTCCAGGAGAGTCCGCTTAAATGCCAATCAGCACCCAGAACATGGAATCTGGGAATCCGGCCTCACGGGGCCCTGTTTCCCAACTCCTGCTGGGATCTGGGAAGGTGGGGGAAAGAGATAGACTGCGACCTTTCAGGCCCTTGGGTTTCTTATCTACAAACACGGGGTTTCTATGACAGCAAGTACTTTGCTGCAGAGGAGGGGACTCTGCCTTGCAAATGAGCAAGACTGCATTGGAGAGAAATCAGTTCAGGCACTGAGCAGCGGGCCCCCTAGCTCAGTACTAGTAATAATAATGTCCACTGGGCTGGTTTCTCTTTGTACATCACCACCTTTTCCCTTTTGAAGCTCTTCCACTTCTATTATCAGAATCACCCTGTAATTAAATTACTCTGTACATCTAGTGCATGAGAAAACAGAAGCAGAAGGAAGCTGGACGCCTTGCCCAGGCCCCTCCGCCCTGGGAAAGAACCCCAGGTCACCACTTCCAGACCGGCTTTCCCCACTCGGCCTCACACTCTCTGATCCCTTCCGTCTTGGCGGGGCTCCAGGGTTTGGGGGAGGAACTTTCACCGGAGCCAGGACTCCGCAGAGGTGACCCAGTGATAACAATTGCCCTCACAGCAGTTGTTCCCACTTGTGTTTGAGCTTAGGGTGGGCCCCTCCAGCTTGGTCAGGGCCTGGGTGATTAAAGTGCTGTATCACGGCCAAGGGCAATACGCGTGGAACCGAACCCCTGAGGATCTGAGCAGCCTGGGTGGCTTCCCCGAGGGAAGTCCTGGGAAAGCAAAAGCAAAACGTAGCAGCACCGTTTGCAACTCCACAGGCCCAAAGCCGCACACTGCAAGATCAGGCTGAGTGTGCACTGTGCTGACGGTGACAAGAACGGGTCTGTTTTCTGGTCTGAGTTTCCTTCCTTCTCCCTGCAAAGCCTCCAGCTCAGTCAGGCAACACCCATTATTGGCCACTACTATTTAGTCTAGCCCTATTTTTGGAGCTAGGTTGGGGTGTTTAGCCTTTTCTTATTTTCCTTTTAAAAAATAACAATAGGAATATGCTGGAAAAAAAATTCAAACTATATTGCATGTGTCTAGAACAGAAACTCTTTCCTTCTCGTTCCACTCCAAGGGGGTAACTACTGTCCATAGTCTTTTTCCTCCCTCACCCCCTACTTTCTTTTGGCCTTCGCAAACACATACAACATATATGTGTATGTGGTTTTTTAAAATAAACATTATCGTATTTACATATAGTTCTGCAAATTTCATTTTTCAACCAACAATAGATTTATCCTGAGCAAGTGGCTTTGCTCATACAGGGGGTTGGCACATTTTTCTAATTTTAAATTTTTATATTGAAACATTTAACATTTGTAGAAAAAACACACACAAAGGAAATATAATTATGTAGGATTCATTTTAAAAATTAGTTAATTCCTGCCATTGCTCTCTTTTCCCCCAATCATCCTGGGAGTCATTGCCCGACCAACCTCAGACCATGCAGGGAGGGGAGGAGCAAGACCACACAAGCGATTATCTGTCTGTTGCAGGACTTTCCAAGAGGTGGTTCAGGCCGCTGGGTGCTGAGACACCAGTACCTGAGAGCTGAGCCTGCAGAAATGCAAGGCTCCTCACCCAGCGCCCACTCCCCTTGGAGGATCTGTTTTGGACAGTGGCAGGTGACAAGGGGGAGAGGCAAGTTCAGTGGAAGTACAATGCTTTGCAACTGTTTCCCCTTCTGGAAATCCAGGGGCCCACGGTTTGCGAGGGCAGCTGCTTTGTTTAAACATAGGGAACTTGAGTTCCTTTCTCACCAGCACATTCTCTCTGCAGATTCTGCCTGGGCCACCCACAAGCGTGTGGCTAACCCTGATAGCTATCCCTTGTCCTGGGAGGAGAGCATGCTAATCCTGACTCAAGGGCAGAGACCGAGCCCAGGTCTGAGCTGCTATCTGGACCAACCAGATGGTGAGAGGCCGAAAGAATCCAGAGTAGCGACAGAGAACACCATGGAAAAGAGCAGGTCTCTGCCTTTATGTCTGAGGGAGGGCAAACTTCCTTTGCGATGTTTACTGAACAACGTGAAACAGCATTTTGGTGTTGGCCAGGCCCAAGAGGTAGCACATGTCTTGATTCCCAGCACTTCTCTCTATGCATGACACTCTTCTAGGCCCTTCAGACACACTGACCAGTACAGTTCTCACAGTCACCTGTGGGAGAGCGCCATTATATTTCCCCATTACACAGATGGGGAAAGTGAGGCAGAGGAAGCTAAATAATTTACCGAGGTAGTAGCAGATAGAGGATTTAAATCCAGGGTCTTTGGCTCCAAAGCCCACACACTTAATCAACAGGTTACGTACCTTCTTATGCTATTGTGCTTTTTCTCAAGATGCATTTCAACCAACTAGGTGTATTGAGTGTGGAAAAACAGTTCCATGGCACATATGCAACAGGCTTATGGCTTGTAGCATTCCCCCCAATTATTGGAACACAGATATGTTTTTCTAGAAACAGCTTGTGAGAACAGTGTTCTGCTGGCCACACATTGAGTGAATGCGGGCAAAGGGAGTTGTTAGGAGCAGGGCTTACGCGTTGGCTCTTGCCATTTAACGCACTTTGTAACTCTGGAAATTGCTTAACCTGAGACGCAATCTCTTCATCTGCAAAATGAGAATAACAACAGTCCCTACACCTCAGGGAGCTGTTGTGAGAATTAAGTGCACATGTGAAGTTCTTAAAATGGCGTTTAGCTCTAAGCATTCAATAAATGGGAGATATAATAATGATAATCAAGAATACGAAACAATTTAAGAACAAAGGAATTATGAGAATTCATTAAAAGAAGCAGAGAATCCGAGCAAATATTAATACTCGGGAGTGATCTTTGCTGACAGTTCCTGTCAAAATAACATGAAAAATGTTTACACACACACAAAAAAAGTTCTAAAACACCATCAAGTGCATTACCATTCCAAGGGATGGAGAAACAAGGGGAAATATTTTTAAAAAGTAGCTCAGACAGAAAGCTCCTTTGGCCACGAGGGTTTTATGATACAGTAACAGAAGCAGACCAAGGACAGCAGAGCCAATTTCCAGAGCACCAAACCAAGCCGAGACTTCCTCTCCAAGGGACAGATCCAGGTGCTGGACCCACCGCGCTCAGGGAAAGGAGGGAGGTGCAGGCTGACTTTTTATGGGGATAGATCCTAATAACTGAACTGAAAATGGCTTGGCATTAACAGGACGCCTTCCTGTTCCTATCTTACGGAGTGACTCATGCATCTGCCGTTTCACTTGCAGCCACTGTGGGAGAACTGTGCAGGAACTGACTCCACTAAAGGCACCCCCTTCCTGCCTGATGCAGCAACCCCCTCCCCCCGGCCCCCCCGCTTTCCGGTCATGCCTGCCAAACATGTGACAGTGGACAAAAGCAACTCCCCACCCTCCAAAAACCCCCCACAAAACATCAATAACATCAAAATGCCGAGTTCTCCTCCCAGCTGCAGGAAAAGGCTGCTGCTCCCTGATGCTCCCCAAGTGGAAGCGGAGGGCACAGCCCAGGGCTCCAGCACCCAGGGCACCTGAGGCAATTTGCTCTCAGTGGGCCAGAGTGGCTCTTAGCACTGGACCAGCTTCCTGTTGTGCAACTATGTAAATGAACTCGTGCTTGGGCCAGGGCCAGCTGCAGTGTGGCAGGGATGTGTGAGTAATGGAGCCACGGGGGCAGCTTCAGCGAAACTTGCGCAGGCAGCCCACAGGCTCAGACTCCTGACGCCTGCCCCAGGGACAGGGGCCCCTCACGGGGCCACCTTCTCTGCCAGGGAAACAGTCCATGTGGTAATGGACCGCCAACTTCCTGGCAAGCAGAGCCCGGGAAAGACAGGAGCCAGGAACACTGGGAGATGGGGAATGAGTTGGTGGGTAATTAAAACCTAGTGGATTGGACTCCAGGCTAGACTCGGGATGGTTTCTTTGGGTCACTTCCCATCAGCCTCAGTTTCCTCAGGTGTAAGATGACATGGTCTCATGTCTTTCCCCAAGGCCTTGTCTGTGCAGGCATCAAATGTGTGTGTGTGTGTGTGTGCTTTCTAGCGTCCACCATAATCCTGGAGAGTAAGCATCTCGCTCCCCCATTGCAGAAGCAAAAAACGGAGGCTTGGAGGAGTGCGTTAGCATGGCCAAGGTCGGAACAGGTGCTGGAGTTGTGGAGCCAGGGTTTGAACTAGGATGGGCGGCTCTTGAAATTCTACATGGGCTTCTGAGCTTCTTTAAAATGATGTTTGCAACTAAAATCAAGTCTTCATTTCTGACATGAAAGTTACTTGGCAAATTATCTACTGAAAATTAAAAAATCTTACTTTCACGGATCCTTCCTTTGTATTGCCAAATGGAGTGTGCTTAGGGAATTGTACATGGGTTTTGCAATTAGCTAAAAGCAAAATTTAATTATAAGTCTCATATTAAATCATTAGCAAAATAAATCACTAAAATAATTCCACAGCCAAATATGACTGGTTTCTGTTCTAAGGCAAATATCTTGTTGATTGGTCTGAACAAAGTTCGTTCTGAAAGACAGAACAGGCCTATGGGTGGTGGGAAGAGTTTGGACCCAGGTTAAGGAGACCTAGGGTCAGCCTATGCCCAACCGTTAATTAGCTGCATAATTAAGCAAATCACGTAATCCCACTCCCTTTTCCTTCCTGTATCAGTAAAGCAAGGGGCTCCAATTAGATCCATGAATACTTGTCACAAATTTCCTTATGAAGACTCCTCTGAATGTACAAACATTTACTAAACTCTCTGCCCTCCAAACACAGTTGTTCTTTGGGAATCTCCTGTTACAAAAATGCACAATGACAAAAGATGAACAGGAATGTTGTTCTCTTTTATTTTATCAATGGCAACATCTTCATATACTTGAACAAGAGTGCTGATGTTCAAGGCCTTACTTATTCAGGTTAAAGTTGATGTGTGGCTTCTAGGAACATTCTCTCACCCTTGGCAATACCCTGTCGTCTGCTCCCCTTACCACCCTCTGTCCACACACTTCGAACTTTTCCATGAAATGGCTTCGAGCTCTGATTTTATCATATGCCAATTATTTCTTAAGAAACTACATACCAGGTTTCTATTTTTTGTTTGGAATAATAAAGCCACTTTTCAGTTAGTGATTTTTGTTTTGCACTAAACCACATTCATCATGCAACAGCTGAATAGCCACAGACTAATTTACACATCAGACACAGAACTAACACAGAGGTGAATACCACAGGCGCGGTCACTGTCCACACAGAGAGCTCTGGTCATGCCAAGTCTTTCTCATGATCCTGAGCCCTCCCTCTCTCTCCAGCCTCAACCTCCCCTTGGAGCCCTGGCTTCTAATATCCACCCTCCTGCTTAACATCTCCACTTGGCTGTCTCTAAAACACACCTCGATGCTCACTTCAGCAGCACCCATACTAAAATTGGAAGGATACAGAGAAGATTAGCAGGGCCCCTGTACAAGGATGACACGCAAATTCATGAAATGTTCCATGTTTTAAAAAAATTAAAAAATAAAACACGCCTCAAACTTAACATGTGTAAACCACCTCCAATTATTCCCCCCACTTTGTCGGCTAAAATCTTTCCTCCCTTGGCATCCCCCATTTCTAAAAAGGTAACACTACTCGCCCAAATGCTCAGGCCCCAAATACTTGGAGTCATTTTCTTCCTCTTAACCCCAGAGGTAGCTCTGCTGGCACCACCTACAAAAACATATCCTGAACTGAGGCTTCTAGCAACTCTCTTCTCCCAGCGTGGTCCAGGCCATCCTCATCTCTCTCCAAGACTCTTGCGATGGCCTTTTAGTTGGCCTTTCCCATTTCTCTCCTGCTGCCCTACAGTTTATTTCACAATCAGCAGCTGGAGGGAAGCTTTCTAAATTCAATCTGATCACATTGTTCTTTTTTTCTCAAATCTTTCAGTGGTTTCCCATCATTCTTAGAATAATTCCAAATTCTTTACATGGTTTATGAGACCTTAGGTCTGGCCTGTGGCCACTACTCCAGTCTTGTCTCCCACTCTCCTAATTCTTGTGGTCTACTAGCTTTCGCATATGTGCAGGCCTACTCCCACCATATGCCTTAGCATATGCTGTTCCCCTGCCAGGAATGCTCTTTCCTTAGACATGTGCATGGGTTATCCTCTTTGTTTTCTGCTCACATCATCATCTCAGGAAGGCCTTTCTTGATAGCCCTGCCTGAAAAAGCCATTTCCCTACCTTACCTGTCAGTTTCCTCTAACTTTGCTTCAATTTTCTTCTGAATATGGATCATGCCTTGACATATTCTATGTGTTGTTTTTGTGTTTTTTTTGTCTGGTGGTGCCCCAGGAATACCATCTCCTCCACTGTGTTTGGGTTTTCACCAGTTCCAGGCTTAGAAGACCACTTTAATTCCCGTCTCTGCTGGAGAACAGAGCGAGTCCTTATAACCTTCTTTGTATCCACTGACCACCTACTGACCACCAACGCACGGCAGCTTTCCCATGCAGGAGCAAGATCGCAATACAACCGAAGTTTACTGGATACCTATTGCATGCTAGGCCCCATATTAAATTCCAGGGATACGCCAGGGAGGCAAGGCCCGCCTTATAAAAGTGATAAATCTTGTTATGGGTGTTATATGGGTATGTGTGCTCCATGCCAGGTGATCTCAGAGCAGAGGGGCTCTGGCTGGCCCAGAGCACCAGGGCTGGCCTTTTGGAAGTGGTGTTCAAGGCCCAGGACTTCAAAGGAAAGAGCCTGCTTCAGAGCTGTCTACTTGGAAAGTTAAGAGATTTACTCCTAATGACCCTCCCATTACTGAGGCTGGCTGGCAGATGAGCCCCAGTGGTGAGGGAAGGAAGTGTGTTTCCATTCAGGCAGGCTAGAGCAAACCAGAGCCGGGCTTGAAGCAGACACAGTGAGGTTAGATATTCAGAGACCAAAGAACATGCTTAATCTAAGTCTAATGTGGCTGTGAAGGCCCCTGTGAAACCGGAACTGCTGTGGGCTCATCCACAGTCACAACTCTTTTAAAGCCACTTTGCAATGCTTTTCAAAAAGAAAAAAAAAATGTTCATATCTTTTTTTAAACATATATTTTTATTGATTTCAGAGAGAAAGAGAGAGGGAGAGATAGAAACATGAATGATGAGAGAGAATCATTGATTTGCTGTCTCCTGCATGTCCCCTACTGGGGGTTGAGCCCACAACTCAGGCATGTGCCCAGGAATTACACTATGACCTCCTGGTTCATAGGTTGATGCTCAACCATTGAGCCACTCAGCTGGGCAAAAAATGTTCATATCTTGTGAACCAATAATCCCAACCCGGGGTATTTATCCTTAGGAAATAATCCAAAGTAAAAGGCATATGTAAAGAGATATTCACTGTGGCATATTGATTAAAATATTTAAAATGAAGAAAGAAAATAAAAATTTACAACATACACAAATGGATAAATTACAGCATGTCAGCCAGATGGAGAATTCTATGCCACTGGAAGTATACTTTATGAAGATTGTATTGCTATATTAAAATATTTAAGTTATTACATTAAGTAAAATAGTTTTACCCATGCTAGTGTAAGCTACATAAAAATTATACAGGCAAATGGACAGAGCGGTCAGAACACAGAAAGCAAAGTTAATTTGCTAAATAGGACTATAAATATTCTTTTGTTATTGTTTTGAGCAAGAAAAATCTATAAACACCAGTTATAACCAGTCGACCGAACGACCCATGGACCGGTCACTATGATGCACATTGACCCCCCACGGGGTAAACGCTCAATGCAGAAGCTGCCCCCTGGAGGTCAGTGTGCTCCCACAGCCAACCTCCTGAAGTCCCTCCCCTTGCCAGCTACCCCTGATTGGGACTGGGTGAGATGGCCCTGATTGCCAGCCAGTCCAAGGGACTATACCTGTGCACGAATTCATGCACTGGGTCTCTAGTAAGAATGTAACACCTAAACAAATATAATTAAGTCTTCGGTAATTCTTTCTCACATACCTAGAGCAAGGGTCTGAAAATTACAGCCTATGGGCCAAATCCAGTTTGTGGTCAATTTTTTTTTTTTGCAAATAAAGTTTTATTGGAACATAGAATGCCCACTTGCTGATGTATTATCCTTGGCTGCTTTTACCCTTTGCTGGCAGAACTGAGTAGTTGTGACAGAGCCTGTATAGTCCAAACAGCCTACAATAGTTACCAACTGGCTTTTATAAGTGTGCCAACCTCTGAATTAGAGTCAAGAAAGCTCCTGACTTCACTCAGAAGTTCAACTTATCTATAACCTAGTAGTCTGTGAATAAACAGGAAATTACCTCTTTTATACTTTCATCCACTAGCTCTTTTTTTTTCAAATCATGATTTTCTTGTGATTATTTAAAAATTTATGTTTTTTTATTCATTTCAGAAAGAAGAAGGGAGAGGGGAGAGAGAGAGAGAAACATCGCTGATGAGAATGAATCATTGATCAGCTGCCTCCTGCATGCCCCCTACTAGGGATTGAGCCTGCAACCAGGATTGTGCCTTGACTGGGAATCAAACCATGATCTCCTGGTTCATGGGTCTATGCTCTACCACTAAGCCATACTGGCTGGGCCATTCACTAGTTCTTTAAAAAAAATTTTTTTTTAAACAAATGACTCCTTCAAATACATCTCCATGTTGTTCATTTTCATTTCAACTTGGGTATGAAAGTCATGCAATAATCATATAGCTTAGCTAATTTGACCTCAGTTCATTTTAATAAAATATATAGTGGGGAAAGGAAACAGAGAAATACTTTTTAAAGATTAGTTCTGAGAATTAAAAAGCACTTCTTACAATTTACATTTTTTTGGTTTGCTTTTTAAAGCTTCTTTGGCCTTTGGGAAGAATAAACAAATCAGAGTTCCTGGCTATTCTGACTGATTGTGCACCTGGACTTCAGAGCCATGATCATCTTGTATAATGTCATTGACAAGTGCAGTGCAGCCAACATGAACTTTTCTTCTAAGCTATTCCTTCAAGTTCCTGGAGGAAAGTTTAACCATATCCTAAACCAAAGTCCCTACCAAGTTACCTGACACCTGTTTCCTTTGTTTGCAAAGAATAACAAGATTTCAGCCTCTGCTTTATCTGAGATAAAGATAAAAGAACGCAAATCTGACATCACCCCCAATAGAAACTGTCCACCAAAGTTACAAATCACTCCTCCTTTCCAGCATTCTTAGAGTTTACAACAATTAGACTAGCTGTTTGACACTGGAATACATTATTGAGAAAATCTCTAAGGGTAAATTCTATAATCTATCACGGGAGCAAAATCTAAGTCAAAAGTTACAAACTGGCAGCTGGTGGGTAGACTGACCCTGTTTTACCTG
The DNA here is from genome assembly GCA_004026805.1 of Lasiurus borealis. Taxonomy (NCBI): domain Eukaryota; kingdom Metazoa; phylum Chordata; class Mammalia; order Chiroptera; family Vespertilionidae; genus Lasiurus; species Lasiurus borealis. The sequence goes on from PVJN01004478.1 coordinate 71,753, forward strand.
GCCTAAAGAGAATTATTTAGACAACAACAAACGAAGCCAACATGTAGAAATTGGACTTTTTCACATAAAAGTCCAGGTTTCTGACTTCTTTCCAGGGGGCACACTCCCCTGAGGCTGCAGATCCCAGGTGGACCAGCCTCACCAACAGCTTGGCTGTCCTGGCCTGGGTCCTTGAGCAACCGAGTCTGACCCCAGAGTAAGCCCTCTTGGGGAAAGTTGTTTCAATGTTTCAAGCAGGTGATGGAACCAATGATTAAGTTTAGGTATTAAAAATCTCAAAATCCTGCCCGACCTGCCTGGCTCAGTGGTTGAGCTTCCACCTATGAACCAGGAGGTCAAGGTTCAATATTAGGTCAGGGCACATGCTCGGGATGCAGGCACAATCCCCAGTGAGGGGCATGCAGGAGGTAGCCGATGGACAATTCTCTCTCATCATTGATATGTCTCTCTCTCCCTCTCCTTTCCTCTCTAAAATCAATAACATATATGTATTAAAAGAAAAGAACTCCCAAAGTCCTGAGACTGAATTTCAGTTCTTTCTTCTCTACCTAGAGGCAGGGCAGCATGAATGAGGGGAAACTAGGCAAAAAGAGCCTCCCGTAGCCTTTCAAGAATGCCTTGAAGAAGGGAGTCACCAAGGAGACTCAGCAACGTGCATGAGCACACTGCCAGCAAGATACGTGTTATCCTCACAACCCCAATCTCTGCTATTTCCCCTGACTTGTACAACCGCTAACCTTTTAAACGTTTACATAGATCCGTGCAGGGCATCTTCTGAAGACAAGCCACTATTACAATATATTCACGAAAGAATTCAGGAATTCTCTTATCCCAAGAATTTGACAAACTGAACTGGGGAGCAAACTCCCACACAGACCAAAAAGGAGCGACAGCCCTTACTCTGTGTCGGGCATAGAGCTCTCATCCTCACTATGGCTCTCTGAAGTTAGTGTGACTCTTATCTCAATAGAGGAATACAAAGAACGATCAGCGGGCTCCAAATGATAGGTGGAGTCCAGAGAAGATGAAGAAAACTAGTGCAGAACAGTATGTTCAAAGTGACACATATTACCTCAAAAAAGAAACAGCAAATTATACCCTCTGATGGGTCTCAGAATGTGATTTTCCATTCTTTGGAACAGACAGTGAATTTCGGTGGTACACAGTCATACACTCTTTATTTTAATAATAATAATTAATATTTTAATGTTTATTAGGAAAAGATAATTACATACTAGACCAATGATTTTAAGGATGGCATTGTTTGAGAAATGGCTAAATTAACAAATGAGTTCATTTGAAATAGATTTAAAGAAAAACAATCAACATGGATCAGATGGCATGCTGGTACCATAAATATTCTGATGATGACATGCAAAATACGGGTGTTTTACTCATCAGAAGAGTAAAAATGAAGACGGTCTATTAATTCAGCAGGAGGAACAAAAGTCTCTGATTGCTTATTGTAAAACTTGCAGTAACACTGGGTTTGCTAACAATATATCTCTGGGTGGAGCGTTATCACCAAGTCACCTTCCTGGAATCTGAAGTAAGGAAGGAGTGGGAAGCTGGGTAAAAACAAAATGCCATCTAGTACTTTAGGAATCTGAATCATGGATTCTCAGCATCAAGCTTCAGTACGTACTGTACCTCGTATCTGAAGCAGAAGCAAGGTCCTTCTTGCCATTGCCAGTCCGGGGTAGGCAAAGCAACATCACAGTCCATGCTTGTTAGTCAGTAATAAAAACTGCACCCAATTCCACGGCACCAACGTTTCTGGTGTTTGCTGCAGGTATGGCCTAAAGCGACAGAACTAGAGTGAAACCCAGATGGGGCTGGATTACATGAGGAGGAGGCCGGGCGGCACGTCTTTGGGGAAGAGGACCCTTTGCAGGGTGGGTGAGGCCCCCGGGAAAGCGGACAGTTCAGGTTCACTCGTCCGAATTTGCTCCTTAACCTTGTCACACATGCATGAAGCAGCCCTATTTAAACTTGACCTATATTTTTAAAGCTTCAGAAAATTAAAAAGGGCGAGTAGTAAAGGCTGCTGCAATGCTTAGGCTATTTCTATATTTCTGCTCATCAGTAAACGGAATCCTTTTGTCTTGGAAACAGGAGCTAAATCATGAGGCAGGGCATGTCCATGTGCGAAACATCCAAACCGGTAGAGAATTTTTATAAAAATTTGTTTGAGCCAAACAGGATACACCTGGAAGTAAGATCTCAACGGACTGAGAAAAATGCGTCAGAGAATAACAGTTTGCAGTTTCTTTTATGCATTTGAGATGAAGGAGACCTGAAAGGAAGACTACATGAAGGTGGGGGGAATCAACTTGCAGGCCAGTTAAGCTGGTGCGCACTCCCGGGGTGGTTATGGTGTATTTCAAAGGTGTGCTAACCTTGATGCACAGAAACAATGGGCTTGCTTAAGGCGACGATAAACCTTTTACTAAAGACTTTATATGCCTGGGGTGTGACTACCCACCATGACATGCCTTGTTAGGAATTTATGGTCAGATCTCTCTGTGAGGTTAATTTCCACTGAAGCCCCTATTTTTCCATCAAGCTTTCCCTCCCCCACCACCCCCCCGCAAAGGGATTGGTCCCTGAGAGACTTGGGAACATCATTCGGATGCTAAATAATTTTCTGAAGATGGAGAAAATGGGACTGGTTATGTAGAGTATTGAAAAAGGTCCATCTTTAATAATAATAATAATAATAATAATAAACTAATATAATGATAATAAGCCACTTTGGGTATGTGAGAGAGGGGTGAAGGAGACAGAAGGAGGGAGGGGGAAAGAAAAGGAAGGAGAGAGATGGGGAGAGGCAGAGAGAGAATTCTGAAAGGCATTGCTGTAGAATGCTAATACTGACAATAAGAAACAGTATTTATTGTATTCTTACTATATACCAGGCATGGTGCTAAGTACTATGCAAGGACTACCTGATTTGCTCTTCACACTGATCCTATCATCCCCACTTCAAAGTAAGGCCTGAAAAAATTCAGTAAATCGGAGCTAGCAAATCAGTGCTGGGATCAGCAGGATGACTCCAAAACCTTTGCTTTCAAAGGCTGGTCTCTCAGCTGCCTTCTAAGCAAGATGGTTCCAGGCTCAGCAGCAGAGTTTTGTAACTCCCAACTGCTTGCTGTCAGTGAGCCAGAGCCCAAGCTGCGACTCTCAGGGTGTTCGAGGAAAGACAGAGGCTTCCGGTAGGTGGTGTTTCCTCTTCACTGCGTCCCACACCATCAGGCACCTCTCTAAAAACACTTTCAGTCTATAAAGAACGTACATGGGAAGGGGTGCCAGTGTGTAGTCTCTGGAAAGAGGCCACATATCTTTACGTGAACAGATAGAAACAGGGACGGATCCGGAACCAAGAATGTATAACGATGACACAGGGAATTGCTGGGAGAACTCAGGTGTTTTTGTGATGGGCTAGGTAAACGCTATCCATTTCATTCTCGCTATAACCTGACAAAATGTGCATGAGGCCTGTGTTAGAGATGGGAAGAGCGAGCCCCAGAGAGCTTCAGTCATTTGTGCCAAATCCACACCTAGGAAGGGGCCTTTTGCACCTTCTAGCATATCACCAAGGGTGTATGTCATCCACTTAAAACATCAGCCGGGGTGGTGCCTGAATCCACAGACTGCAGACAGGATGCCTAGGCTGGATCAGCTCAGCCACTCATCAGCTGTGCAATGGAGGGCCTCCTTCCCCACCCATAAGATAGGAATATAACAATACCTTTCCTCTCAGGTGGTTTTGAGGAAAGCATAGGTGAATATTTGTAGACTGTTTACTCACATACGGTGTTTGTGAAATAAATACAAAGGTACAAACTCTGTCTCACAGAGGCTTTTACATACACACAGCTGACAAACCAAGCGTGAATGGTCTCATTATCAATGGAAAATGCATTGAATCAGCTCCTGCAGAGGCCAATCCAACAAGCCCACCACCGACACTGAACGTGATTCCCAGGAGGCTTCGCTCTGAACTGCTGAACTGAAGAATACACTAGGAACCAAGTCCTGGGCGTTAGTCCCAGATGCAATGTGAATTAGCTGGGTGGCTTGGAGAAGGCATTTCATTGTCTGGAACCCGGATACATTAAAAGCTGCCAGGTCCCGGTGTGACCAGGTGGCAGATTGGCACAGGGAAGGAAAGAGGACAGACAGACATGGGGTCTAAGTGGTTCTGGTTCCACTGGAATTTTATAACTTTCGACAAATGGCTTCATTTCTTTGAATTTCCATTTCCTCCTCTCCTCTAAGCTGAAGAAAATGCCTCTCCCCTTACCTCACAGGGTCTGGGGCAAATAAAGAAGTGGATCCGAGAAACCCTTGGCAGAGACAGATCTGCATGAGCATCTCCTGTTTCTGGGTAACAGGTGTGCACTTAGTAAATCTCTGTGAAAATAGTTCTATCATTTTAGCACAGTCTCATTTACTTGTCTTTCTGTCCCCAAAGTCAGGGCATCTCTGTCTATATTCCAGCACTTGATAAAAAGAATAAGTACTTAAGAAAAATCTATTGATTGAATTTGTGGGAAGTCAGAATATGCGAATCAATGAATAAATGACTTTAAAGTTTCATAAGAAGCCCCCAAAACAAAAACAAAGCAAAACACCCTGACCTAAAGATTTTAACTAATGTCCATAGTACTGAGAAACAGAAGGGAAGATATGCAGGTATAAAGTTCTTCTGTATTACCCGCCTGTTCTAAATTCTTTTCTCTGAGGAGGTGGTTTGGGTGGGGAATGGGGAGTTAAGATACTATAAAGTGGTTAAATTAACATACTCAGCAGGCACACCAACTTTCCAGAGCTGAATACCAACTGAGATAATTAAAGGCCAGAGCCTTCGCCTTTTTAAAAAATCGACTCCCTTATAAACTACCTGCTGACAAAGGCATAATTAAGTTGACTCTTGTAAGAAACAGAAGACAACTTTTCTCCTCCACTCTTAATTAAAAATGTAGTCCCCACTTTGCCCCCAAGCTCAATGAGCACTCAAATTCACTAGAACAGAAAGGAACTACACTTTTTGGGGTTTTTCTTTTCTTTTTAAAATGAAGCCTGCAATGTCCTTTCTTCCCATAACCAATCATCAGAGGCTCAGAAGGAGCTGTGCTGGAAAAAGCAACCAGAGGGAGGCAGCTACCCAGGCCAGTAGGTGGCCATACCAGCTCCTGCACAGAGGGATGGAGGCATGGCCAGGAGCCTCCCCCATCACTGTTCATCTGTGTGGCCTAAAATAAAATCTGCAGTTTTTAAATGCCTGTACTAAAAATAGGAAATTTGGCTGAAATCCACTGGTTGGTGTTTTGATTTTTAAATTATGTACCGGTAAGCAATCCAGGGAGGATGCAATTTTATTTTGATGTCAAGGTTCTAAAACATTTGTTCTCTTTGAATGTGGGGAAAGGTGAAAGGAGATGAAAGGAAGGCTTAACTTCCAGTTTGAAAGCAAGAGGCAGCTAGACAGCCCTAAAACAAATAACATATCTTAAAAGTTTTATTTCGGGGGTAAAGGGGAGAGGAAAGAGCCAGGGACTAAAACTTACTCAAAATGGAAGAGAAACTGGTAAGTTTCAACCTGCTCATATCTTTCCTGATGTAATGGGCAGCTTTAAAAGCATTAAGAATCTTCTGAGTGTTGGGTGGTCCAAGACTTGGTCTTTGAGATAAGAATTTTAAAGTCTCCATAATCAGAATGCATTTCAAGAAAGATGTGCTATTATAGGATCTTAATGAATGAAGATTAATTTCACATGACATGGGTGCTATTTTTAAAAAGTTCTCGTATAATGGGAGTGGCTGAGTGGGAAGTGTTATAAGAAGCTATGGGCTTTTGCACAAAAAAGATTGAAGTACCTTAAATACTTGATTTCACTTGTGAATTTTAGCAGCGTAATTTTCAGCCGATCTGTAGAGATTTGTAATAGTGTGTGTATATGTGTGTGTGTGTAGCACCATGTGTGAACCATGAAAGCCACCATTTCTCCCCCTCTCCCCGGAACAAACACCCACAAACCGATGGGGATGCTCTGAAGGTTAAATTGGTTAGTTTAGTTGTCCAGGAATGTACGCTATGCAAACAATGTTGGCTCCCTGTGCCAAGGCAGAGATATTGTGGGACTTGAGGCTGCTGGCCAGGAGGAGAAGGATGGTGGAGCATATAGTTCTACTCACTGGGGCAAAGTGGTTGCGATGTGTCAGCACGCTAATCTGCAAAGGACAAATCATTACGGAATTTGCTATATTAGAACCAGAGACTGCTAGTCTGAATGGGGGGAGAGGGGGTGTGGAGAGAAGGAGGGCAGGAATGAAGATCCCTCCTTTTAGGGAGGAAAAAAGGGGAAAGAACCTGCAAAGTGCAGTATAATTCACTTTTAACAGGATGTTTCTACTTGCAAAATGGTTCTTTTGAAGAGGGGAATCCTGGATATTTAAGAGTTTGGTTAAAGATCAGACAAAAAAATCCTGGCTTTTTAGGCTTTTCAAATGCTGGTGGCAGAAAGGCTAGCGTGCTAGGAGGCAGGCTGCCAATCAAAGATCAAGTCCACAGGAAGGTCGGAGAAGCACGGGAAAGATACTGTGGGCTTCTGGGAAGAGGCAGTTTGCTTTACAAAAATCTGCTTTATGCATTTTTTTTCTTCAGAGAAACACAGGGGATGTGAAATCTTCAATCAAGACAAAAAAAAAATGGGGAGAGGAAGCGGAACCGGGGTCTGGGGCAGCAAGAGAAGGACCGCAGTGTCTCTCCTTGGATGGCAGGTGTTTATTTGCACCCTCTGAGAGTTCCTGAAATAATTCACATGCACCTCCATTCTTGTTTTTCCAGTCGTGATTTCATCCAGTCCTTGCAGAAACTCAGAATTAACTGTCATGGTTTTGTTCTTTGGAAAGCAAAACTCCCCCCAAATGAGGGAGCTCTGCATACCGCTGAGAGCATGTGAGCTCTGAAACATTTGCAGAGTGCTAATCATTAACAAGCAACTTCTGAAGGTAGAACTTCCCCTTTCTTTGCTGATAACAGTTCCTTCCATTGGAACCTGCCCTGTCCTGGTTTACTTTCTGTTTCTCCCACTCGTCTCCACGCATTCTCCTGAAACACAGGCTACTTCCCGAATAGGCTAGCCTCCCTCTTTGCAGGCCAGCTCAACACTTCCCTCACAAGCCCTCATTTTTCAAAATAAATTCAGCACTGACTTTATTTTTCCAATACCTCTCCCTCTTCTCACTTTGCTGGAGGGAAAAAAGCTCACTCCTCCCTAAATAATGCAGGAGAATAAAGAAGAGGTTAAGATCTATAAGGAACTGTAAATTTCAAAAAGGGGTCAGAGAAAGACTACTCTGTAATTAAAGATGGATACAGACAGCTCTGGATTTGCCTCTGGCTTTGCCATTTACTAGCAGTGAGGCTTTCAACTGGTTACTTCATCTCCAGAAGCCTCAGTTTTCTCATCTGCAAAATGGGGATAATAAGAAAACCCTTCTAAACAGACTTAAATATTTCAGAGGGCAGGCTGGGGCGGGAAGAGATTAACCAATGATGCATATGCATATATATGCATAGCCATGGACCTATCAAAGTATGGGGAAGGCCTGGGCGGTGGGGTACAGGAGGAGAGAGCAAGGTAGAGCGGATTATTAGGGGGGATCTGTAATATTTTCAACAGTAAAGATCAATTTAAAGTAAATAAATAAATACATAAATAAAACTATCCTATGGGGGTAAAAATAATAAAACCCTTCCAGGGATGGAAGGAGAAGTAACTGAGACAAAGCATAATAAGTATGCTTTGTTGCACAGTAAACACTAGACAAATGTTTGCTTTATTATTATGGTTATTATTACCATTATTATTACTTTTATTATTTTAATGTAAACCCTCTGGATAGGAAGCAATGCACAAAGAGCAACCAGAATCAGCGCTTCTAAAAGCTAAAGAATAACAGCAAAAGGAAGACTCCATGCAATTATTTCAGCCCCTGGGAAACGCTTCCCAGAGGCAATACGCGAAACAGAGCTAAGTGTCCAATTTTAGGCATTTCCAATGAGGACACAGTGGCTGATCGGCATGCCTTACCTGGCGGGCCAGCCTTAGCCCCGTCCCCCTCTCCACAGGCTGTCAGCTTTCTCAGGGAGATGCGACACAGCCCTGGACTCAGGAATTTACAGCCAGCTCCCCCCGTCCCCCACCCTCCATGCCCCTTCTCCCTTTTGGTGACCTCAAGGCTTGAGGGGAATGAAAAACAACGGTTCCTCCTCACAAATAAACCAAGGACCCTGACTGCTGGTAACTGAGTCACTGGTTAAGGCCTGTCCCATTTGTAGATTTTCCCAGACAATGACACAAAACTCAAGAAGGCAGGCTCCAAATCTCAAGGCAGCTCTGATTCACCAGGGCATACTTCGGGGCTGGAACTTTGGGGATGGGAGGTACACCACTACCAGCCTGCCAAAAACCAATCCTCCTTTAACAACAACATAAAAAATAAAAAAATAAAAAGAAATAAAGAAAAAGAAAGGAAAGGAAGGAAGAAAAAAAGGCAAACCTTTCCTAATAAGGTAATGCCACATGCCATTTGTGGTTTCGAATTGCTCAGCACTAAAGAATCACGTGACTTTCACAGCCGCCATCCCTTCACGCTTGTGCAACGCTCTGCAGGAAGAATGAGAGAGAGCCTTTGGTGTGCCCGGGGGGATTACAAATGAATGGGGAACATGCTTTGCTGGTGGAGCACCACATTTTCCTGATTAACCACACTGGCCTCACGGCCTCCTGAACTTCAGCCTGCAGGACTCCTGCTTTGCAGGCCCAGCACTGTGAAAACTCTTGGGTTGCTGTGCACGCATGCTTTCTCTCTCCAGCTAGGTACAAGCTTCTTGAGGGCAGAAACACTCCTTTATTTCTTTGGTCTCGCCCTGCTATGCTTATCACTGCGTAATCCATCCAGCAGTTAATAAATGCTTGATGATGGACTATTGCTGGGAATTTTACAGAGCAGTAGGTGATTACTTTCTAACATTAACCCCCAACTTATAAACCGGCAGGGTTTCAAAAGTTGGCCTCAAAGAAGGTACTTTATGAAGCATATTTTCCCATAGAAACAGCTTTATAACTGGGGGTTAGGTTTCCAAGCCTGTTGATTTCTCAGAATATCCTATTCATAGTTATATACCCTTTTAATGGAGCCATTTCGTTTTCTGAGATTCACAATCAGACTAGCCGTGCGTGTGTGGAGTATGTTCTTCCCATGTCATGATTCTGTTTAGTTACATCAGTGACTTGCACAGATTTCCCACCCTCTTGTTGGATGTATTTTCATATTTTGTGATATATAGGTAATGATTTGATACTTCAAAAACAAAATTAAGAAGTTATTTTTGCTCCTCATTAAGAAAGATGCATATACTTTTGTTGTACACTCTTATATATCCATTTATATTCTACCTGTTTCCAAAAGAATAAGATATGTAGGAAAAAAAATCACAATCTCCAGGACTGGCCATTTGTACTTTTGTTCACATACATTGCATATATATTTATTTTGGGCGGTTAAAATATATTTTTTTAGCCACTAAATAAATGAATTAATTGGCTTTAAAAGTAAAAGCTATCGTTCAAAAATAAGGCGGAGCCCTAACCGGTTTGGCTCAGTGGATAGAGTGTCAGCCTGCGTACTTAAGGGTTCCAGGTTCGATTTCGGTCAGGGGCATGTACCTTGGTTGCGGGCATATACCTGGTGGAGAATGTGCAGGAGGCAGCTGATTGATGTTTCTTTCTCATTGATGTTTCTGTCTCTCCCTTCCTCTCTGTAAAAAATCAATAAAATATATTTAAAAAACAACAACAAAAAAATGGTGGAGTAGTAAGACACTTGCTTGTTGGAGCAGAGAGAGACGATTTAATGGTCTGCCTCTGGGAGTAACTCTGCATGTGTGCAGAAAAGCTCTCTATGGCTCGGGGAGGACAAACACTACCAGCCAGGCCGTGGTGAGGACAGCGTGGGGCTCAGGGCCCAGGCTCCGTCAGAGCCTGCAGAATGGCAGTTCTGTGAGAACACTGTCCACTTCTAGGGCGGGGCCTTCCGGAAGGTCAGGGTTACCATGTTTCGGACCCATTTACACAAAAGACATGCACCCAGTTGCCTTTCTTTGTACTACTCCTCCTTGTAATGGCTCCCTAGACACATAGGAACCTAAAAGGCCATACCTCAGCTCCTATTCCCGTGCAATAGCATCTTGAAAGGATGCATCTATATACCTTTCCAGTCTGAAGAGCGTGATGTCTCGTATATTTCTAAGATTAGCAGAAAGGATTATCCTGTGGATATTCTAGAAGTGCCCAACTGAAGCAACATAAGCAGACAGGAAGCTCTCCCAAACCTAGTATGCTGAACCCGTGCACCAAATGTGCCTCTCCCCATCTTTTGGAGTTCATGGCTGCTTTTCCAGCCCACATCAACATTTGACGCAGCACAACAGAGAAGTCAGGTTAATGACTGTGAAGTGTGACAAGTACCGGTGCACTGGTATCACAAGTGTCTTTCAGCAAGAATTACTATCAAGACACAAGAAACTGCCGTCTCCCTTCCGCCTCGATTGAGGTGGCGGACCCTTTCCTGTGAACCCCTAAATAACTGGATATTCCCATTGCCTGCCCTTCCTTACACCAGCTCGTAGAGGAAACCTAACTTATATTCCTCTTCTCCCTTGCCATTGGGAGAAATAGAATTCCTGCTTCCAGCTCTTACAGGAGGGCAGCTGCCTAGCGGTAGCCAGTATGGGAGACTGGTCTGAATGTACCTGGATTCAACAGACTCCTTTGAAAGGATGACTGCTTACTTTAAAGCATTTCACACACCAACAGAGCACTGCTGTTTGTCTGAAAAAATGCCAAGTGTGCAGGGGTGGGGATCACAGGTTTTATGTGGTCAGATCCCGGTTATTCTAATTTTAGGATGGCAGGTGTACGCTGCCCCTTCCCCCTCCTGCGCCCATGGCAGACATCACTAATGGATCAGTGCTCTCTCGTTGGACCCAGACATGAGTTAATGACCACTCCGTTTCAACACCTGGCTCCAATCCACTGAAGGTGGCACCCCTGTTGAAAACAATGAACTATTCCTATTCTAATTGATTTTGTACACTGTCAATTCTTATCTTGATGCAACTGTCAGTTGGCTAAGGTATCATTACTTTATTTCAGCAACATCTTCTCTATTCTCAGCTCATCCTTCACTAGTCTGAGCTACAAATAGTGCGAGCTACCATCCATCCCATGCTTGCTACGTGTCAGACACTGCTAGACCTGAAACGCCAATTTATGTCCCCACGTCTCTACAAAAATCCCAGAGAAGGGAAGGGTAGCTCAAATCTGATTAAACCACGGCTTCCACTATTTTTCTGGTGACTCCCAGGCTGGATTAGTGGCCTCCTTTGGCCTCCTACATGCCACCGCTGTCCTCACTGTGTGCACTGCACTGATCTGTCCTACAACAGCCAGTCCATGCAACTGTCCTCCCTGCTAAATGTATTAAGGCAAGACCCATGCCTCATCACCTCTAAATGCCCAGCACCCGGGACTCGATTGAGTACATAGTAGGTGTTCAATAAATAAATTGAATGCACAACACACACACACACCCTCCCTCCTGTTTTTAAAATACTCTCAGGGCTTCAACTCATGCTTTACAAAGAACACCTGATCCAAAACAACCGCAACTGCGGGAGGAGTTTTACCTCATCAAGCAAGTTGCTGGCTCAGACAAACTGGAGCTGAGGCTGGCAGGCAGGGCCCTCAGGGTCCTTCCTCTGCCTCCCCCACCCTCCCACCCTCCCACCCCCCGCTGCAGCCTCTGCCCTCCGAAGGCACCAGGGTCACTCATGCTCTGGTGCTGCCCTCACACTTCACTGCTGTTTTCTTTCTTCCTCTTCTTTTGCCTTTCCCTACTTCCCATACTGCCCTCAGTGCCATAATCCTCGCTCTCAGTAAAGCGATGAATAAAGATTCTTGGATGGGATCGGTAGTAAAAGGAGCACCGGCCGAGTAGGGAGAGCAGGAACCACGTCCAGAACAGCCCTGTCCCTCGGGTGGTTTCACTCTGGGCTGGCTGATGGGAGAAGCTCTGCCCAGCCGCACAGGCGGTACGCCCTGCGTGTGACTGTACTGAGGGCTCTGCCAAGTTCAAGGCAGCTTATCGCTTCTCCCTTTCCGCCTGTGTCAAGGGGCAGCGGTCACACTAGCATATCCCCGTCCCTTTATGGCCACCTCACACTTTCTTCTAGCCCACTTCGTGCAGCCCGTTTGACCGTCACACACAAGAACCCTGCAGTCCCCGGCCCAGGCCCAGGCCTGCAGAGCTGTGACCTTTCTAATGTAGCTCAGGGCATTTTTTTGGCCTCCAGTTCTCCTCACCATTGTCTGCGCAAATTCTTAGGAGGATCAAATGTAACCAACCCGCCAGCATGGCCCAGAGGCCCTGCGTGTTCTGGCTCCCGATTCTCTCCCCAGCTCGTTTCTGACCCCACCCGCCTCCCACACACTGAGCGCCAGCCATACCTGAACTCACCATTCCCGTCCCCACCACAAGCCTCCGCCTACTGCTGTGGTCTCCAGCTCAGGGAGTGGCATCCCTGCCCGGGCAGCTGCCCAAGCCAGACACTCTGGAGTCACCCTGGCCTCCCCTCTCTCCCACTTCAACCTCATTTTCTGCCTCCTAGTCCTGCTCCCTGTACCTCCACAGTATTTCTCAAATGAGTCTGTATTTTTACCCATAGACTTGGCCACCACCGGCAGTGCTTGCCACCACCTTAGTTGGAACTATAAGCAGCTCCCCACTTACTACTGCAACATCTCGACAGCTTCCTAGCTGGTCTACCTTCTGTCAGAATCCCTGCCAGTCCCTTAGTTGCAGCCAGAGTGACTTTCGGATAAAAAAACAACACCTGACTTCTTAAACAATTTAGATGCCACTTCCTCCAAGAAGCCTTCTTGCTGTGCTCCCATAGCACCTGTATTTCTCCCATTAGAGCAACGAGTGTGCTTGTGTGTCTTCTCCATTACAAGCAAACTCCAAAGAGAGCTTGCTCTCCTCTCAGCAATGTAAGTTTTGTTTTTTAATGTCTCCCTCAGTGGCAGGCGCTCTAGCCTACCTCTCAGTAGTCCCCTTCCCCTTCCTCCCTGCACCTTATAGTGCCAACCACATGCTTTGTACAGCATAGATACTCAAAGTGTTTGCCAAATGAATAATTTAGTCTCTGATGAGTCAAGGGCACTTAAGACTTTTATAGTGTCCTAGGGTCATAATGATGAACAGTAATTATCAGCAAATTGTGCTAAATATATCCTGGTCTTGGGACATCACTAGTGGTTAAGTTTTGTTTGTTTATACGAATGCACTGATACAGCCATGATGTGAAGGCTTTCCAACAGAACAACAAGCAGAGCGAGGCATTGCAGAAAGAGGCCCAATCTAAAGTGAGTGCGCAATGAGCGTCCATCCTGCTTGTGCCAGGCCCTGGGGCTACAACAGGTAAGACAGGCCTACTGTCCTCAAGGGTTTAGCATCTGGGGAGGTAGGGGGGGAAGGGAAGGGGAAAACAGACAACTTCAAAACAGTGGTGTTATAAGAACTCAGTGGAGAATGTGATAGGAGGCTGCAGTGGGTGAGTTGGGAAGACCTCCCAGAGGCACATCTATGCTGTATTTGAATGCAGAGGCAACATTAATTAATCCGGAGTGAAGGGGACAAAGAAAGACAAACAAGGATGCCCAGCTAATGTGGCTTAGCCGGTTGAGCATCGACCCATATACCAGGAGGTCACAGTTCAAATCCTGGTCAAGGCCACATGCCTGGGTTGTGAGCTCCGCTCCCCAGTAGGGGGCGTGCAGGAGGCAGCCGATCAATGATTCTCTCTTGTCATTGATGTTTCTCTCTCTCCCTCTTCCTGCCTCTCTGAAATCAACAAAAACATATTTTAAAGAAGAAAAAGAAGGAAGAAAAGCTGTAGTGCGATCAGGCTTGTTTGTAACAAGCTCACTCTGGCTGCATTCTGGGATGGTAGCCACCAGCGTAGAGCCAGGAGCTTTGGCGGGGAGGCTGCTGCAGTTATCACTGCAGAGTACCAGAGACTTCTCAGGACAGAACCAGGTCGAGTGTGGGTCCCCAGAGCTTATGGTGCTGTGGCTGTAGCTCAAAGAATGGCAGCTCTGGCCACCAGCCTCCCACCTTCTGGGTTGGGGAGCTGGAGGCCGCAAAGTCGAGGGCAGAGCTTTACAATTTCTAGTGGGTTGTTAGAATGAAATAGGAAAATCTGATACTTTAAGAGAAGCAGAATGGGTCTGCTGAACCCAGATTGTGAGTGTGTTTGCATGTGCGTATGTGTGTGCACACACACACGGGTGTGATATGAAGTCCTGCTTACTTATTCACTCCTTTCCCATAATTATGGGTGTAAAGGACAGTTCTGGTCCCAACCTTGCCACTGCTTCCTTTGTGACCCCGCTCAAGCCTGTGTGACCCTCAGTTTTTCCCACAAACCATCTGAATCTTAAAATCTCTAAAATCAACAACTACTCAGGAGTTCCAACTTTAGGCAACAGAAGGGTTTGGTGAAAAGGGTGTTCGCTCCATAACTGACTGCAGGGGTAATCTTCACTTGAGGTTCAGAGCTTCTCAACCTGTTCCCCTGGTTGAGGTGGAGGTGTGCCTCAGCCCCAGGTGGCCAGGCAGGAACTGGCTGTCTGAAGCCTCAGGCCCCGGGCACTGGCCCCCCCACAGTGGTCTGAGCATTCTAAGGTTCTGCGTGTGCTCTTATGAGGAAACAGGTAGGAAGCCCTGTTCTAAGTAGGTAGGAGAGAGGAAAACCCACATGGGCCAGAATCTCCTCTGGCCTATCGTCTCTCGGGTGCCCACTAGCTCTCTCAATGACAGAGCAAACACAATCCCACTTCCCACTGCATGCTAGGAAGGTGAGCACTGCACCGGCAGGCCAGAAGGTGACAAGCAGTAGGACTAAAGATGCAATGACAAGTAGTAAGAGCCTTTCCTACTTGAGGAAGATCAAGGTGGCTCAGTGCCCTGGGAGAGAAAGAGCAGCAAGGGACAGATGGTTACGAAAGCAAGCCTTAGACACAGGACTGAGGAAAAAGTCTGTGTCTGACTTCATCTGGGTCTCCACGTGAAAATACAAGGAACCAACCCCGGGACTAAATTACTACACCTACAGAATGATTAACGTGTCCCGGGCCCTTCCTTCCTTCCTCAACACCCCATCAGCACCCCATGATGACTAAAAATTACTGCTTGGGAGTGACAGCCAGTTTGCTTACAGGGTAGCAGGTGCCCTCGGCTCTCGCTTCGGCCTGGCCTCAGGTCTGGGGAGCGTGCTCACGTGAAGCTTGGGAGGTGCGCTGTGTGCCCTGTGGGTGTCAGAGCACACACTGATGATGCCACACCGAGGGCGGGCTGGACACGTTGGCATCACTCCGGGCCTGGCTTTTAGAGGATAAGAGATAGGGCCGGACACCACTATCCTAGCACAAACAAACCTAAGACCTGTTTGCCAGAAAAAGGTGAAACAAATAAAATTAGCTGGCTCCTCCCCATGGAAGTGTTTCTTGAAAATATCTGCCACGGTGACAGCCTTTTTTCTGACTGTTCCAGTGGAAGAGTCTCTTCTTGCAACAAAAAGTTAGCATGGGGAGCAGCATAGGTAACCCATGACATTAATGAAGGCCAGGCCAGTGCAGGTGAGGGTAGGACTATGAAGACCTGAATCATTCTTCCTTACAGATTCTTCTCCATGTTGCTTACTGTGTGAGAGCTACTCAACTCAATAAACTCTTATTGAGTACCTACTGTATACATACAAAGTATTGTGGGAGGCAGCACAGTACAATGGTGGGGGGAAAAAAGGAACTTGGCAATTAGGTGGGCCAGAGTTAGTGTTCAGACTATTCTAATCAGTCTCCATGTGACCTTAACAAAGCTACATAATGTCTCCGTGGCTCAGTTTTCTCATTTGTAAAATGAAGGCAATAATAGTATCTACTTTATAGGGTGATTGTGAGAATGATACTTAGACATCTTAAATAAATGATGCCTGACTTTTAGTAAGCATGCAGTATTTGTTGGCTGTTATTATAACCTTTCTGCACCTCAGTTTCCTCATCTATAAAATGGGCATAACAACCAGACCTGCCTCATAGGGTTGTTGTGAGGATTAAGTAGAATAATGAATGTGTATGTTTAGCATAATGAATTACACATAGTAAATATGCCATAAATGCTAATTATCCTTATTCCTAGATTCTCCCCAAATTACTTTAAAACAAGACATTCTGATCTGAATGATGGTCCATGCAACAAAGAAATCCTTTCTTTGAACAGTTTCAGCCAAGACCATTTTGTGATTATGCTCTCATCACCTCCTGACACCCAGTTATGCATAAAACACTCTGCTTTGGGCTCATAAAACTCCACAGTGACTCTCCCAAGAGTCCTGCTGTCCCTCCAAATAGTCCAGGCTTCCCTTTAATCTGCTACTGATATGTCATCCATTCTGCCACTTAAGGGGCTATTTAAAGTCCTGGCTTTGTAGTGCTCACTTTGGCAATATTTAAATTCTGGCTTTATAATAAAACAGGGAACAAGTCCACTTGGTCTGGCAGGGAACAAAAACATGGCATTTTATTTTACACCAGAAGCAGCTCTCATAGCTGCTAACCTTAGAGAGCTCTTCCTTTATCCTGGCCAAGTGCTGAGCATGTTCGATGCTGGATATCACCAATGCATGACATTCACTATAACAAGGCCCCCAGGAAGTTCCACAGTGTCTGAGAGCCATGGAATCTAATCCCGCACTTGGCTCCAAAGAACATGCACACAAATCCTGGGAGCCCTGCCTCCCCAAGGTACACTCCAAGTGCAACTAGTTTCCAAGGATAAGACCACACCCACCATACTCTAGGTGGGGCTATTAGTTCAATGCTATGCACCTCCTACCCCCCCCCCACTTTTTTTTTTCTTTCTCTGATATTTGGCCTACCATGCCATCTAGTGGCCAGCAAAGCACATACATGTGTCTTCTCAAAAATCTTTGGGCCAAAGTACATAGTGCTCAGAACAGGAAGGCACCTGATGGGTCACATCCAAAGTAAAGAAACTGAAGCCAGGGAAATGAAACAAGTTACCTAAAGTCAGAGAGAGAAGGAAGCTGACGTGCAACCCTGTGGAAAACCTGGACCTCCGAGTGAGGACTTGGGTTGCAGACTTTAAGTAAATTCTACCCTCAGCAAGACACTTCCTCCAACCATTCAAAAAACATTGGCCGAGCACCTCCTGTGATCCAGTCACTGTGCCAGGGTGGTGGGGACATAATGATAAGCAAGGAGAGCAGGTCTCTCTCTTCACCGTCAAATGGGCGGTGAAGATAATTACAGGGAGCCCACAATAACACTACTTAATACAAATTAAGGACTCACTCTGCTGCCAGATACTTACTGTGCCAAGAGTTTGAGAGACACTGGCTTGTAATCCTTGCAACAATCATAGGATGGGGATGTGGTTATTATCCCAGCTTGACAAATGAGTTGGAAAACACATTTAAGCTATAAGTAATAAACTCATACCTTTCTGAAAAGGAGGTGGTTGGATTAGATGCTGACAGATTTCTAAGGCCTCTTCCCAGCTCAGCTTCTCTCTACTTCAAGGATTTGAGAGAGAGAGTTGGAACGAGAAGCCAGGTGTCCTGACCAAGAGCCAGTGCTCTTCCCTCAGTTGCTGTGCTAGTCTTCAGTAATAATAACTGGGAGTTATCAAACGCTCGCTATGTGCCTGATCTTGAATTTGTATCAGCTCCTGGAATCCTCCTAACAATTTGTGCAATATCCTTAAAATAGAAATAATACCCGAGTAAAATAGCAAGCTCTAAAAATGGTTAAAACAGAAAAGAAAAGGTCGTAAGATAAATGGAGACACTTTCACCCGGAACCCAGCTGTAGGATTCCTAACCACTGTTGTGTGCCTACTTGCTTAGTTATGTGGTGGGTTACAAATACTAGGCGCTGATGTCCCTGGGCTCTCATGACCTGAATGGGCCCAGGCAAATGACGAAAAAGAGGGAGCACATTTCTTAACAGCAGCACTGCTTTGGGGTAATGTTGGTTCACCAGACACAGCGACAGAGCCTACAAGGCCCAGTGCCAAACCCAACCCTTTGGCTGTAT
>PVJN01004479.1:0-90053 GCA_004026805.1 Lasiurus borealis
CTCCTCCTCCTCCTCCTCTTCCTCTTCTTCCTCTTCTTCCTCTTCTTCCCCTTCCTCTTCCTCCGCTTCCTCTTCTTCTAAAAAAATATATTTTATTGATTTTTTACAGAAAGAAAGGGAGAGTGATAGAGTTAGAAACACCGATGAGAGAGAGACATCGATCAGCCGCCTCCTGCACACCCCTTACTGGAGATGTGCCCGCAACCAAGATCATGCCCTTGACCGGAATCGAACCTGGGACCTTTCAGTCCACAGTCCGACGCTCTATCCACTGAGCCGAACCGGTTTCGGCCTGACTTTTCTTCTGTAACAAGAGTAAAAGCTGAGGCACCAGAGCCGGCGCTGAGCCGAGGTCTGTCCTCCCCCGCCCCCAGGACCGGGACTTCCTGGCCAAGCAGAAGGAGGACCTGGAGCTGGCGATGAAGAGGATCACGGCCGACAACAGGCGGGAGATCTGCGACAAGGAGCGCGAGTGCCTCACCCGGAAGCAGGAGCTCCTGCGAGGTGGGTGCGGGCGGGGGGTGAGGGGGTGGGGGTGGACAGGGGGGCCTGGGGTCATCTCCCTAAAACTAACACCGTGGAGAAGAGTGGGGAACCCCCTGAAGTCAGGGCCGAGGCAGAGACGCCAGTCACCATCCACACTGCTGGAAGGTTCCGGAGCTTGGGGGCAAACAGGAGGCGATGATGATGGTGGAAACTAAGTGAGCTGTGTGCCCGGGCGGCAGGGGGCGCGGACGGCATGGAGAACCTCCGGGGACGGCCATCCCCCACGGAGCCACTGCTCTGCTCGCCCATTTCCCACCGCACTCTCACCGCATCCTCCCCGGTCCCCCCGCCAGGCACACAAGCAGGTCCCCTCTTCCCCCCAGTTTCAGAGGCGAGGAAGCAGGCCGAGCCGGTGCCTTCTCTGGCCGGGGCGCCGCTCCCGAGGGGCGGGGCTGGCCTGGCTGTAGGTCTCAGCGGGGAGCCGAGCTCTTTCCTGCTGTGACTGGTGTCTGGACAGGTTTGCGTGTGACAAATCCCTCGTAGCAGCACGAGACCTGCCAGGGACCACGGTGTGGGTCCCAGACGGAGGGAGGAGGCAGGGGGGACCCCTGGGAAAGGGGTCCGAGGCAGTGCGTGGCTGGCCGAGGCACGCAGCTCAGAGGAGGAATCTGTGCGGGGGTTTATCTTTTTTTTTTCCATGAGCAGAGGTTGGGTGCAGTTCTGTGGGGCATGCAAAGCAGCACGTTCTAGAAACACCTAGAAGCCCGTTATGTGAACGACATTTAAACAGCGGGGGGCTGCAATGGGCGTTGGGAGCCTGCGGGCTTTAGTGAAGAAGGAAAGACCGGGCCATCTCCGCTCATGGCCAACGGGTGCCACACCCAGGCTCTGATGGCTCTGGACGAGGGGGGCGGGGGGGCACCGGAAAGAGGGTCCTGGGTGTCCCCACATCCTGAATAGAGCCACGGATGTCAGCAAAAGCCCCCTTTCTTTTTCTTTTTCTTTTTTTAATATATTTTATTGACTTTTCACAGAGTGGAAAGGAGAGAGATAGAGAGCCATAAACATCGATGAGAGAGACATCAATCAGCCGCCTCCTGCACGCCCCCTACTGGGGATGTGCTCGCAACCAGATACATGCCCTTGACTGGAATTGAACCTGGGACCTTTCAGTCCCCAGGCCGACGCTCTATCCACTGAGCCACACCGGTTTGGGCAAAAGCCCATGCTCTTTGTTTGCCCGTGCTGGGTGTGAGAACCATGCTGTGCTGTGCCCCTGTGCCCCGGGCAGACTGGTCGGACATGACCAGCGTGCATGAAGCAATGCCCGTTTGCCGGGGGCTCTGGGACTGCAAGCCACGCGCGGTGCTCCGTGCGACACCCGCTCCCGCCCTGATGCACCGGCTTCAGGGGTAAAATGCCGAGCTATTGCCCTCGTCCTGCATGTGATGGACGGGGAGGGTCTCACCCATTTCCCCAGGAGGCCGTTCTCCACGGGTCTCCTCTCTGCCTGTTAGGAGGGCAGCGGTACTTACATAACAGATAAGCTATCAAAACCAGCATCGATTCCCATTACATGATGTGTTGACATTTTTGTCAACACTCAGTAGGAACAGATGACATTACAATGATTTATGTTATTCCAAGTGCCAAATATTGAGAGAATTAGCCATGCAGGATCTTTGGAGAGGGGATAGGTAAATTTTACCCCATTTTCTTAATTCTAGCTACACGGTGCAGATGGGACATAAATGTCTCTAACGACAGTTCTCCCTCGGGGGTGTGGCTGTGCCCATCTGGCAGAGGTGGAAGCTGAGGCCTGGGGCGGTCTCTTTCGGGAACTCAGTCCCAGTGAGGGGCCTGGGTTTCGGCCCGGGTCTCGGGTTCTCAGGCTCCTGGCTCCGAACACGTCTTGTGAGAGCGAACTCTCACCCCGAGATTTTAAGGAAGTTTCTCTGGGAGTTGGCCCAGCGACTCTCCAATGTAGTCTGATGAGGTGGCACCACCGTCAGCGGGGCTGTGGGGAGGGGAGGGGAGAGGAGGGGAGCGGAGAGCACGGTGGCCTCTGCCCTCGGCAGCTCACCAGGCGGCGTGTCCCCCGCAGACCGGGAGGCGGCGCTGTGGGACATGGAGGAGCATCACCTGCAGGAGCGGCACCAGCTGGTGAAGCAGCAGCTCAAGGACCAGTACTTCCTGCAGCGGCACGAGCTGGTGCGCAAGCACGAGAAGGTGAGGCCCCGGGAGGGTGGGGGGCGGGGGCGCCGCCAGGAGACCTGGGCACCACTCGGGTGCCCTCTGCTCTCGGGAGGAATGAGGCTGGCCATGGGGAGGCGTGGGGAGGCTCGGGGAGGGCTTGCCTGCGCTCAGGGGCCAGAAATAGGGGAGACCATGCGGGGCAGCGATGGTCCAGGCAGCTCCCGCACTGACTGACACCCCGTGTCCGTTTCATGCCCTTTTCTCTCTCCTCTCTCCTTTGTCCTGCCTTCTTCTCTTTGTCTCTTCCCCACGGTCTCTTCAGAACACACAGGTATCAGCTTAAGCCTGTGCTCTGCCAGGAAGCCTTCCCTAACCTCCCCGGATCTGGTGAGACCCAGCCCTGGGTGGCCAGTGCACCCTCTATACCTGGTAACGGTCTGTCTGGGTTTACTCCCCTTCGTGGGGACACAGACAGATAATTGGGGTTTGGCTGCAAGCTGACGTGGGTAATTCCTCACCTACCCACTGCGGCGGCTCTGAAGAGGGGTGCTCAGTCCGGCTAGAAGTCAGGGAGGCTTCTTGCAGGAGGTGATGCTGGTACCAAATTTTGAAATACAAATACGTGTTAGGTGAAGGGATGGCTCAAGACTTTTGAAAATAAGAACTGGCCGAAACCGGTGTGGCTCAGTGGCTAGAGCTCGAGCCCGAGGACTGAAAGGTCCCAGGTTCGATTCCGGGCAAGGGCATGTACCTTAGTTGCGGGCACATCCTCAGTGGGGGGCGTGCAGGAGGCGGCCGATGGATGTTTCTCTCTCATTGATGTTCCTAACTCTCTACCCTCTCCCTTCCTCCTCTGCCATCAAAATGATAAATCATCCATTTCACCGTATGTTTTGCTTTGAGATAGGAGCTTTGACAGCATGCCAGGATTGATTAGATGGCATTCACTTATTTATTTATTTATTTATTATGGGTCTGAAGAAATTTAATACAATTGGCTCAAGAGTAATAGCAAACATATACAGTTGGCCCTTGAACAACACAGGTTTGAAATGCATGGGTCCACATATATGCAGATTTTCTCAATAAATACTATGAATGTATTTCCTCTTCCTTATGATTTAAAAAATTTTTTTTCATTAATGTATTACATGTATACATATCTTCCCATTGCCTCACCCCCCAATGTCTTGTGTCCATTGGTTATGCTTATAGGCATGCATACAAGTCCTTTGGTTGATCTCTTATCTCCCCCACCTCTCCCTCACCTTCCCTCTGTAGTTTGACAGTCTGTCTGATGCTTTACTGGATGGCAGGCATTTAGAAGAACCCACATTATTCACAATTTTTAAAGTGAGAACAGAAAACGTGACTTAGCAGCCGATGTAAAATGGTACTGCCTTGCTCTGCTGAGCCTTCGGGGCCAGGTGGGTCTGGGCTCCTGATGCCACCCGTGCCCGGAGCGCACTGACCCCGCCCCACGCCTGCCCCTCCAGGAGCGGGAGCAGATGCAGCGCTACAACCAGCGCATGGTGGAGCAGCTGAAGGCGCGGCAGCAGCAGGAGAAGGCGCGGCTGCCCAAGATCCAGCGGAGCGAGGGCAAGACGCGCATGGCCATGTACAAGAAGAGCCTGCACATCAGCGGCGCGGGCAGCGCGGCCGAGCAGCGCGAGAAGATCAAGCAGGTGGGCCCCGGGTGGCGGTCAGGGTCACCTTACAGGCTGGGGGCAGCGGAGGGTCTCCTCTCACAGCGCAGAAGCCTCATCACCTCCCGGGACCCCTCTGGCAGACAGAGGAAGCGTGGCGAGACTTGCTCATGCCTGTTCCCTCACACTGCAGAGCTTCCGTCCACAGCTTCCTCTGCTGCTAACCCCCTTCTTCTCATCCACCAGACCCCCCTTCCGTGTCCACCAGTGCGGCTCAGAGACTGGGAGTCGCTCCTGCGTGTACACACGCTGTCCTGGTACACGTCTCGGCACAGTGTCCTGGCCCCACCGGCCTCGAGGGCAGGGGCGAGGTCTCAGCTCCGAGGGAGATGTTCAGACAGGAAGGGGGCCCAGCCTGAGTGGTTCGGGGTACCAGTCCCTCAGACCTCCCTGGCCTGGCCCGAGGGGGGCCCCCAGCCTGGCCTGAGATCCCCGAGGGAACCCCCTCTCTCTGTTGCAGTTTTCCCAGCAAGAGGAGAAGAGGCAGAAGGCAGAGCGGCTGCACCAGCAGCAAAAACATGAGAACCAGATGCGGGACATGGCGGCCCAGTGCGAGAGCAACATGAGCGAGCTGCAGCAGCTGCAGGTACCGACCTCCTGCTGTTCCCCCTCCCGCTCCCCACACACACACTGTCTCAGATCCCCCCAAGGCAGTCCGCTCAGGGACAGAGACTCTGCTAACGGGGAAAGCTTCTCATCTGATGACCCAGGCACTACAGGTGGTGGCCACATCCCTTCACCTTCCCAAGGCATAGTCCCCACATCCATCCATGGGCCTGGGTGCTAAGCCCCATTTTGCAGGACTGGAGGAAAGCTCTGAAACCAGCTGACAGCGCCTTCCCCAGGGCCTCACGGCGGGCATGCTGCTGGATTTCTCAGTCACTGCTGTGTTTTGGGGAAGGGTGTCCTGATTACCTTAACACCAAAACCAGACCCAGACAAGACAGGAAAACTCTAGACCGGTATCTCTCATGATGCACAAATTCTCAACAAAATATCAGCAAACTGAATCCCAGAATTACACACCGTGACCAGGTGGGATTGATCAACCAGGCTGGTTCCACATTTGAAAATCAATGAATGTCATCCTTGACATCAACAGCCTAAAAAAGAAAATTCACACCATCAGATGCAGAAAAGGCATCTGACAAAAGCCAACACCTGTTCATGATACGTACTCGCAGCAAACTACCGTATTTTCCAGCGTATAAGACGATTGGGCATAGAAGACGACCCCAACTTTTCCAGTTAAAATATAGAGTTGGGGATATACCCGCTCTATAAGATGACACCTGGTGGTGAATAAGACGACCCCTGACTTTTGAGAAGGTTTTCCTGGGTTAAAAAGTCGTTTATATGCGGGAAAATACGGTAGGAAGAAGGGGGACTTCCTCAACTTGACCAAGAACATCCACAAATACCTCCAGCTTATCATCCTTCCGGGGAGGAGCTCCAAGTTTTCCCGCTAAGAACAACACCAGGTCCTGGCACTGCCAAGCCCTTTGGTGGCCCCTTTCCCTAGGGAGATCCCTGACTCTGCCCTCCCTTCCCCAGCTCCTGGAGTTTTCTAGAAAAGGGGTTTATCATCAAGGAGAAGAAATGAGGGAGGAGGTGCCGGTGTCCCCGCGGCTCCAGCACAAGATAGGTCCCAGCCCTCTGTCTGCCTGTTTCTTACCTGTTCCGCCTGCAATTTGTTCCAGAACGAAAAGTGTCACCTCCTGGTAGAACACGAAACCCAGAAGCTGAAGGCGCTGGACGAGAGCCATAACCAGAACCTGAAGGAATGGCGGGACCGGCTTCGGCCTCGCAAAAAGGTAACCGTGTCCGCGCTGGGGGCTCAGGAGGCGGCCGTGCCCCATGTCGTGCCACAGGCGTCTGCCGAGGAGGTAGACACAGGAAAGACACACATTCACAGACTGGTTCTGAGCATCGGCTCACACAGCTGTAGCGGCCGGAAGTCGGAAGTGTGCAGGGCGGGTGGTGTCCACCTCGGGAAGAGCTGGGCTTGCAGTCTTGAGCCCTAGAGTCGTCTGGAGGCCGAACTCCTTTTTCCTCATGGGCCTCAGCTGATTGGATGAGGCCACTCATGAAACAGAGGGGAAGCTGCAATACTCACATCTACTGAGTTAAATGTTAATCATTCCCAAATAATTCCTCCACAACGACATCTCACCTGGTGTCTGACCTCACAACTGGGTCCCATGTCCTCACCGGGTTGGCAAATGGATTAACCATCGGAGTCTCAGTGTGGTCCCTTTATATATATATATATTTTATTGATTTTTTTACAGAGAGGAAGGGAGAGGGCTAGAGTTAGAAACATCGATGCGAGAGCAACATCGATCAGCTGCCTCCTGCGCACCTCTTACTGGGATGTGCCCGCCACCAGAGTACGTGCCCTCGATCGGAATTGATCTGCGACCTTTCAGTCAGCAGGCCGATACTCTATCCACTGAGCCAAACCGGTTTCGGCTCAGTGTGGTCACCTTAGATGTACGGAATGAATACTGTACAGTGTTACGTGAAAAGTCACCAACCCATGTACAGGCCAAGGACATGCTCACTTCCTTACACTCCCTAATCTCTCCGAGAGCACTGCCCATTCTTGTATCTGACTAGGGATTGGAATCACAACTTTGGCTTAGTGGGTCGATGCTCTAACCCAGTGGTCGGCAAACCGTGGCTCTTCGGGGCCGTGTCCGGAAGCCTGAGGTCTGTCCTGCCTTCCCACATGAACTCGGCCTGCTCTAACCGGGGTCTGGCCAGGAGGCAGCTGCTCACCTCCGCCGGGTAACGGCCGTGGCCGTCCTTGCGTGGAGGCGTAGTCCCTGTGCCAGCGGAACCTTCTGGCTGGCCGCCGGCCAGGCTCCCTGCACCTGCTGTGTCTTTCCATCCCTGACACTCAATCAGTAACGCTCTTGCCTGGGCTGACTCTGGAAATACATATTCACCTGCTTTCTTCCTGCGGGTTCTGTGCGGAGAAAGCTGGGAAAGGAATGGGTTACGTTGCCTCTAGCAACTGCCTCCTCTCTCAGGCTGCTCGGTGGGGTACCGGGCTTAGGGAGATATTACAAGCATTGCATTGTGCCGAGCGGGCTGCCTCTCCAAATTCCTCTGGAACTGTTCTCTCAGCGACCCTTGTACAGGCTCAGTGGATAGAGTGTCGGCCTGCTGACTGAAAGGTCTCAGATCAATTCTGATCGAGGGCACGTACCCTTGAATTGTTCCATCAGCGACCTGGGTTGCTGCTGGATCACTGACCAGAGGTGATTTCCATTCTGGAATAAATGTTCTTTAACTCTCAGCAGCCTGGAGATGCTGTGTATGGGTTCAGGGGAGATGGTGTGCATTGTGGGATATTTTTAGAAAAATTTATCTTTCTTTTGGTAAATACAGAATATCTTGTGGGGTCAATGAAGTGTTGCTTAGGTCCTAGTTAGACTGCAGTCTCAGAACCTTGCTTTTTGGGGCTGTACACGTGCATGACATTAGTCCCTAAAAGCAGGTATTTGGAAACTACTCGTGGGCCAGATCTAACCCACCACCCTTATTTGGCAGGAAGGTTGGATTGGCACAGAGCTATGCATGTTCACTGATACGTTGTCTGTGGCTGATCTGGCATTATAACTGCAGTGAAGTTGGGCCAGAGAACTCATGGCCTACCTACAAAGCCGAAAGTATTTACAGTTTGACCCCTTACAGAGAGGGGGCCGCCATCTCCCGCCTTAGTTACACAGCAAAATAGAGTGGTTGTAGAATAGGGTATCATGTAAGAGTAAGAGGCCTTGAAGGAAGAGCGACGGAGAATAAAGGCCTGGCTCTCTACCTGTGAGACCTGGAGAAGTTACTAAACTCTCTGTGGTAGTTACTAGAATTAAGTTGGTGTTCCTCTAGCAGAGGTCCCACATCTATGGCCCATGGGCTGAAATGGGCTTACAGATGTCAGATTTGGCCAGTACATAGCAATTTACATTTTTTTGAAAGTTACCAACTAAATTTTACATTAAAATCTTCCTTTGGCCTTGCCATCCCTTTTATTCAGGTTTAGAATACACCCTTTGCCCTGAAGCAGGCAATTCCAGTAACAAGTAGATTATCTTATCAGTCAGGATTGACCTGATTATTTGATGGGGAAGTTCATTATCTCAATTTGATAGGGAGTGGCTGGCTTTGACCTTTCAGAGCTTCAAGGTTGACCAGCCTTCCGGGCTCCTCCTCCACTTTCTACTAGTGAGACAATTACTGGTTTCTGGCAGGTTAGATACAAGAATCAACCAGTGAATACACAAATAAGTAGGACAACAGATTGATGTCTCTTTCATCCCCCCTTCCTTTCTAACATCAGTAAATACAAATTTTAAAAAAATCTGGACTTCAGTTTCTTTGGGAAACGAGTTCTGGTGACACTGGATCCATCAGACTACATGACAGCCCTCAGCTAGGATGGAGGAAAACTGCCGTTTTCAGCCGCGCTGGTGCTCTTCACTGCGACCGTCCCGTTACTCCTCCTGCCAGCTCCCCCCTCAGGCAGTCATCTGGCTGCTCCCGTGGGCACGGGCTTTTATAACTTCCATTACAGGAGGTAAACGGTACTACAATGGTACCTGAGATACGAGATTTTTGAGATACGAGCAATTTTTGCTTTGAAATAGGAGCAACAGTTGAGATTTGAGTAATCTCGCGGATTGGCCGGCTGCACAAGACTGTCTGCACTCAAGGGTCTCATAGTTTCCCACGCCTCAAGGTTACGGAATGAATTAAACTCGTATCTCGAGGTACCACTGTACTTTTATCTTAAACAGTGCCACTTTTACCTTGCATATATATCCGCTTACCACAAACACTGTGATATTAATACATTCAGCAAAGGAGACCGTGAGCCAGACGTCTTTGTGAATTACCAGAAACTTCCAGTCACTCATGTCTGTAGCAGCTGTAACACGTGCTGGCCCATGTTCCCCAGTGAGCTAAGCCACGCCCCCGCTAAGTGTATTTGTTTACCTGCCCTGACTGGTGAATGCACACATTTACTAGACCTGTTCAGTACATGTAAAATTACAGTAATACATATGGAAAACTTTCCTGTGAATTAAACTCTTCAGACAAGCTTCATTTTCATTACACATGTGTCTACATCAGTAAAAACAGGTCAACTAATTTGTCAATTTTTTAAACTGGCATTCAGAAAACCTACTTTATTATATAGTGGATTTCTGGCTTTAACAGACACCTCTGCCCCTGAATTAGTTCACTATATCAAGGTTTTTGTTTGTTTTTTTTTAAATATATTTTTTGAGTTTTTACAGAGAGGAAGGGAGAGAGATAGAGAGCTAGAAACATCAATGAGAGAGAAAGATTGATCAATTGCCTCCTGCATATCCCCCACTGGAGAGGCACGTGCCCTTGACCGAAATCGAACCTGGGACCCTTCAGTCTGCAGGCCGATGCTTTAACCACTGAGCCAAACCGGTTTTGGCTGTGTATCAAGGTTTTACCGTGTTTTGAAAACAACTGGTGATTTTCTGTGGGACAGGAGCCTGGCTGTATATAACGCAGATATTTCTGCTCCCCTATTAAATCTCTCTCCCCATCCCTCCACTCTCCTGGCTGTTTTCCTGCCAGCAGGTTTGCACCTGCTTTCCCCACACCCCATGTAGATGGGCACTGCCCCAAACTGTATGGCTGTGGCAGGAGGATGGTGGAGGTGGTGCTTACCTTCTGGGTGACAGACTCTAGGGAAGGAAAGAGGGAAGACCAAGTTACCCAGGCACTGGGCCCAGGAGGGAAATTTCCAGAGAAGGCCGCTTTGGTGGGGTTCCCCAGATGGGAAGACTGTGTCCTATGGAATCTGACTGAGCTCCGTCTCCCCTCTCTCTGCCTCAGGCTCTGGAAGAAGACCTGAACCAGAAGAAGCGGGAGCAGGAGATGTTCTTCAAACTGAACGAGGAGAACGAGTGCCCGAACCCCACCACCCCCAACAAGACCACCAAGTTCCTCCCCTACAGCTCTGCCGATGCTTCCTAACAGCCACTCGGGGCTGTGGCTGGCGGGCCCCCCCATTCTCTGTGAACCAGTAACTCAGGACCCCTCCCCCCTCGCTTCCACACCAGCTCGAATCCAGCCCCTTGCCCGGGTGACCCATGCTCCCGACGTGTCGCTCACTCGTGGAGGTTCGCCTGACTTTAATATATCTTCTCTGAACCCCGGCCCCTTCACGCAGTCGGTGATTGGGTAGTGGGTGTGGTCAGGGTCTAAGAGGAGGGAAAGTGCTGTAGCCTCGAGGCCCCTCCTGTTTGCCAAAACACCAGTGTTTGCCTTCTGAGGGTGCAAAGTGCTGAAGTCACCAGGGGCTCGTCAGTCTGCTGTGATGCTTGGTGGCTTTTCAGCCGCCGCCTGCAGGGCCAGCAAGAATCAGGGCTCCTAATAGCCAGCTGCTTGGGGGGGTGCCCTCCTTTCTCCACTCCCCCCGATCTGCTTTCCTCCTGAGGCCATGTCTGCAGTGGGAGAGAGAGCCACAGCTGTTCGTTCTCCTGGTCCCAGGTCTTTCATGCCATCCTGTGCCCCCCGCTTCTCGCACCCACACTCACACACCCCAAGGGCTGGGCCCCTGGGCCTCTTGCACCAGGTGGGTGGGAACATATTTGCTGCCTAAGCTACTGAGTACGTTAGGTGCAGCCACTGGTCTGGGGCATGTTGGCATCGGAGGCACAAGATGGCACGGGGTGAACAGGCTGTGATAATATGCATTCAGGGACCAGTGGGTGTGCTCACCGCCCAGCACTTCCACAACCAGTCTGTTTCCGGATCCCATTTGCCATGTCTCCCTCCGCCCTGTGCTCCTCCTAGTGTAGGAGTCTGGCCTTACGCTTCAGAGGTCTGGCAGTCTTCAGGAAGCAAAAGCATCAGGACGAAACTATTGATTTTTGCCCTCCCCTTTTCTCTCCCCTTCTCCCCTTCTCCCCCCACCCCGGCTCCCTGTGCCCCAGAACATGGCAGAAACAAAGCTTCTGTAGCTCAGACAGAGTCCTGGACCTTCGGGTCCTCAGCTGGCCTCTGAGATTCTGATCCCCAAGGCTGCAGGGTCGATAACTCAAGGAAGGCAAATGCTCCAACTGGCGTTCGGTTTATTTACAAAGAAAACGTTTTCCACCGCGATTTCTAACCTGAAACAAATGCAAATGAATGGCTTCTTTGGGGAAGACACCTGCTTTAAAGAAACGAGACGGAAAACTGCAGGTGATTTTGAGCAATCGTATGGGCACGTTGCATCTGGGTGCTCACCGGCCAGTGATAGAGTTAATGCCGCATCCCAGAAGGACTTTTTTCTTCTTGATTCTTTATGGTGAGGCTCAAAGCTTTGTCTTTCTGAAGCAAAGTCTTCTTAGCACCGGCCGTCACCCTCCTCTCCTGGATCTTGCAAAGGGAGAGTCGCCCCTTGAAAGAAAAAACTTGGGGCGCCCAAGTCTTACAGCTGCAGAAGAGATGCTCTGGAGGCCGTGGGAAGGCGATGGTCCTGTTAGGTCAGCGAGCATTCGGCTGGCCTCTTCGGGGTTTGACCCACAGGGACACTGGTCAGGTATCACCCCGTGAGATCCATGAGACAGTTGTCCCTTTTGATTCTCTTAGGTGCACAGGGGCTGGAAAACGCGAGCCAGCAGCAGTGTGATACAGAACGCAGACCCGGTTCTGCCAGAGGCGGCCAGTACTGGTCAGGGCGGGCTGATCTGGGATGAGTATGAGGTTGTATGGCTCAGGCAGGTCTCTGGTCCTTCCCTTCCGTGACTTGTCATTCGTGTTGGAATCGGGTTCGAGATGCCGTTTCCCTGCTCGGTGCCACCTGAGCCCTCACAGGTCCCCTGTCCTCTCGGGACGGGGTCTGGTTGGGCCTTCCCGCCTCTCCATTGAGCCGGTTCGCCCCGCCCAGCACGGGGAGGGCCCGCCGCTGTGCCTCAGGCCTGTGCTCACGTTTCCTCTGTGAGGGACAGATGGACCTGCTCCTCATTCCCGGTCAATGGCAGAGTTTATAGAACTAACTTATATGTTCCCTTCACGAAGGATAGAAGTTATTTTTATGTAGTTTACAAAGTTTATACGAGGCTTTTGTAAAATGTTCTCTGCAGAGTTAACGGCAAGAATGTAAATATGCTTCTAATAAAATAACAGGGAGAACTCTGTTTGCCTTTGGGTGGTTCTCTTGGGCTGGCGTGGGAAAAGCAGGGCACACGTCTCCACGTTTGCCAGGCAAGGAAGGGTTGGCCAGCTTCTGAGTCCACTGGTCATACAGCGGGTCTAACTTTAGGGTATTTGTTCTGGAAGTTACGCCTGGTTCTGTGTGTGAGTGTGTGTGTTTTCTCTCTGCAGACATTAACTATTGTTCTCATTTAACAACATTCAACCACCAAGAATTTTCACATATTAACTTAATTAAACCTTTTCTTCAACAAACCATGAGGAAGACACTGTCATTCCCATCGTATAGATGAGGAAATGGGAACCCAATTTAATCAGTTTTGTTAAGAACAAAATATTGGGAACCACTTGACTACTAAGAGGATTTTTTTTTTTTTACAGAGTGGGAGAGGGATAGAGTTAGAATCATCAGTGAGAAAGAAACATTGATCAGCTGCCTCTTTTTTTTTTTTTTTTTTTAATATATTTTTATTGATTTTTCACAGAAAGGAAGGGAGAGGGATAGAAAGTCAGAAACATCGATGAGAGAGAGACATCGATCAGCCGCCTCCTGCACGCCCCCTACTGGAGATGTGCCCACAACCAAGGTACATGCCCCGACCGGAATCGAACCCCGGACCTTTCAGTCCGCAGGCCGACGATCTAACCACTGAGCCAAATAGGTCTCGGCGATCAGCTGCCTCTTGTACACCCCCTACTGGGGATGTGCCCGCAACCATGGTACATGCCCTTGACCAGAATTGAACCGGGACCCTTCAGTCTGCAGGCCGACACTCTATCCACTGAGCCAAACCGGTTTCAGCAGATTCTTTTATTTTTATCAATGTTTATTTTGTTGTTAATCCTCGTCCCAGGATATTTGCCCACTGATTTTTAGGGAGAGTGGAGGAAGACAGAAACATCGATGTGAGAGAAACACATTGATTGGTTGCCTCCTGCACGAGCCCCCCCACCAGGGCCCAGGCCAGAGAGGACCCTGCAACCAAAGTATGTGCCCTTGACTGAAATCGAGCCCGGGACTCTGTGGTCCACAGGCCGACACTATCCACTGAGCCAAACTGGCTAGGACTCCCACTCGTCTTTAAAAAAAAAAAGTTTCCATTAATTTTAGAGGAAGGGAAATGGAGAGAAGCATCCACATGAGAGAGAAACTTGTATCAGTTGCTTCTCGTTCACACCCTGACTGGGGGTCAAACCTGCAACCTGGGTATGTGCTCTGACCAAGAATCTAAACACTGACACTCTAACCTCCAGCCAGAATAGAGGGTTTAATTTTTTTTTAAAATATATTTTTATTGATTTTCTACAGAGAGGAAGGGAGAGGGACAAAGAGCCAGAAACAGATGAGAGAGAGAGACCGATCAGCCACCTCCTGCAGGCCCCCCACTGGGGAGGCGCCCGCAACCAGGATACATGCCCCTGACCGGAATCGAACCCAGGACTCTTCAGTCTGCAGGCCGACGCTCTATCCACTGAGCCAAACCGGTGTTGGCCAGAGGGTTTAATTTTTGTGAGAAGTTGGAAATGGATGTTAAAATATGCAAGTGTCAAACTTTAAAATAGAAAAGACGGTGTGATAGACACACATACTGAGGGGTCATACTCAGCTTGTGACTCCTACTCTAACCCTACGTGCTAGGCCCTGTGGTTGGCTGATACACTGGTGGCTGCCAATGAACCAGGACTCTGTTCTCACCCGGGACTCTGTCCCTTCCCACACTGACTCTGGGCTGAGCCATATGACAGGCTGTGGCCAATGGGACATTAGCAAAGGCTTCATAAGCGTTGGCTCACTGGGGCCATGTCCTCTAGAACAGCGGTTGCCAACCAGCAGTCTGCGGACCACTGGTGTCCGTGAGGTCCGAAAGGTCGGTGCCTGCTGCTCCTAATCTAGAGTCGGGATTCTAGAAAACTCATTACCCTGCAGAAGCCCGGATGAAGATAAGCCAGGTGGAAAGGGAGGCCCTGGAGCAGTGGTTCTCAACCTTTCTGACGCCGCAACCCTTTAATCCAGTTCCTCATGCTGTGGTGACCCCCAACCATAACATTATTTTCGTTGCTACTTCATAACTGTCATTTTGCTACTGTTATTAATCTTAGGCGACCCACAGGTTGAGAATGGCTGCTGTAGAGCCTAACACCATTAGAAAACATATTTATGATTCATTAACAGCAGCACAATGACAGTTACCAAGTAGCAACGAAAATAATGTTATGGTTGGGGGTCACCACAACATGAGGAGCTGGATTAAAGGGTCGCAGGACGAGAGGCTGTTTTGATGAGCTCCCAATTGCTATGAGTCCCCCGAGTAATCGCAGCTTATACTATGGGGGCTCAGCTGAATCCAGTCAACCCACACGATTGTGAAAAAGAATACTATAATATTTTAAGCTCCTAAGTCTTGGGGGTGTTTTATGATGATGCCATAAGTCGCTGCAACTCGGGCCATTGAGTGTAACCCATTTGTTTTACTAGCGAAGGTCTCGAGGCCCAGACGGGAAGGGGCCCGATGGAGTTCAGACAGCAGGTTCACGGCGATCACTTTCCAATCCCGAGCACTTTCTTCCTGTGGCTTTTCTTTCCGTCCCGCGGGTGGAAAGCGCGAGAGAAGGATCATGGAACTTTAGACGCCCCCGGTGAGGAGCTGACACCCCTGCAGGCACAAAACAACTAATAACCTGGACCTTAGACGTGGGGTTTCTCGCTCTTTTAGTCACCTCACCGTGCACGTGCAGAGAATGCAAAAAAAAAACAACCAACAAAAAAAAAAAAATCGCAAGAAAGAGGAAGTAGCCTCTGACATAGGAACGCTGGCCGGATACATGAGAGCCCGGCCGATCTATGACTCGATGATCCATAGCCTCGCCTTCTCAGCGAGGCCTCGTGCTCCTGTGGCATAAACTGTAGGCATTTCACAGAGCACAGACACCAGACCCGATCCAGACAGAAACAAGGCCGCCCCACCCTCACTGCTAGGCGGGGTGGCTGCGGCGGTGCCAATTATAGCCTTATCTCCCGGGGCCCAGCCCTCCCTTCCAGGGAAGATTTACTGAGATAACCCGATCAGAGGCACTTTGGCTTCCCGGCTCCATCTATCTAAGCCAGGGAAAGCCTCACTTCCTCAAAACCTCTGGCTCAGTGGATAGAGCGCCGGCCTGCGGACTTAAAGGTCCCAGGTTCAATTCCGGTTGGGGGCATGTACTTGCTTGTGGGCACATCCCCAGTGTGGGGCGTGCAGGAGGCGGCTGATCAATGTCTCTCTCTCATCGATGTTTCTGGCTCTCTGTCCCTCTCCCTTCTTCTCTGTAAAAAAAATCAATAAAATATATTAAAAAAAAAACCAAAACTCTCCAGGGTCACCTGACAGCTCTCAGGGAGACGTCCCCGCACCCCGCATGGTGAGTGTCCTTCCCTCGGGGACCAGCGATAAAGCCCAAACTGGTCCAGCCGCTGCTGTGTCCCTGGTGGCTGCTGAGTGGAAGGCACTCACTGACCAAGTGCACAGAGCCGGGGGCAGAGTTCAGGAGGAGTCAGTCTCCAGGTCTCTGGCCGTGTTCACAGCGCCCGGCCCTCTTTTGGTTAATGACACCCCCTCCTCCGCTCCCAGAATTAAGCTCCACGAAGACAGAGACCTTGTGTGTGTGTGTGTGTGATGCTCAGAGCTGACTCGCAGTGTCTAGACTGGTTAACCCGTCAGCGGTGGCTGGAAGTTTAAAAAAAAAGTACTTTCTGAGGCTGGTTTGGCTCAGTGGATAGAGCGTCGGCTTGCGGACCGAAAGGTCCCAGGTTCGATTCCGCTTGGGGGCATGTATCTTGCTTAAGAGCACATCTCCACTGTGGGGCGTGCAGGAGGCGGCTGATCGATGTCTCTCTCTCATCGATGTTTCTTACTATCTCTCTCCCTTCCTCTCTGTAAAAAATCAATAAAATACTTATTTTTTAAAAAAAAGTACTTTCTGGAGGAATAAGTGAGTAAGAGGGGCTCATTAACACACAGATCTCCTTCCACCTCTCGGCTCCTCCCAGCTCGTGGTGCACACAGACAGCGCCACACTGATGGCTCCACCAACCTCTTTCCCACCCAAACCTCCACCAACTCATCACCGGATGCTGGAGGGATGCCCTGGCCGACCCTCCTCCCTATAGTCGAGCTCCTCCCGCCGGCCGGCCCCTTCCCCCACCTGCACCCTAAGCCCATTCCCTTCTCAAGCACCTAGATCCCACCTGCTCCAGCACGTGTCCCTACCACCAGCCGCCCGCTGGCCAGCCTAGCCCGCTACCCAGGTGCCGAAGGGGCGCCGCGGGCACCGACTGCGCATGTGCGAAAACGGGTCGCCTACGCAGACTCTCTGACAAGTGAATAAGTGGGGCCTCGCACTTTCCGTTCCGGTCGGAGCGGCCTGTCTGTAGCTCCCCGGAAGTTCGGAGGAAGCAGCGGAAGGAGAACCCCCGCGCGCGCGCAAGGCCTTCTGGGACACGTAGTCATGGCCCTCCCGAGGACGAGAGAACCCTGAAGTCGGCCACTTTTCGCATTTCCTCCCCCCCCCTTCCTTCCCCAGCGCGACTTCCGGCCTCAGCACCTCAGCTTCGAGCTGGGCCAGGAAGAGAGGCCGGCTCCTCGCTTTCCCACAGCGCCCTGCGGAGCCCGCGGCGCCTGTCGGGAGCTGTAGTCCTCGCTGTGCGTCCTGCGTCCACCGAGGGGGAGGGCGGAGCTGCCGGCGGCCCGGGCGGGCTGGCAGCTAGAAGTGGGTGCGATTGCCGCCTCCGCCTCCGCCGCCGCCTCCGCCGTCGCCTCCTCCGCACGGGCGGTTCGCTGCTGCGCGGGGAGAGCGAGGCGGGGCCGCCGGGGCCGCCATGGAGCCCGACTCGGTGATTGAGGACAAGACCATCGAGCTCATGGTGAGTGCGGCCCGCCGGACCGTGGGCGCTTCCGCCCGCCGGGCCCCGGGCGGCCTGCCCGCCCCTCTCAGCCAGCGTCCGGCCCCGGCCCTGCCCCGCCGCCTCGGCCCCGACCTCCCCCCTCTTTCCCCCCCCAACCCGCCTCCCCTGGCCTCGGGCCCGGCGCGGTCCCGGCGGGTCCCTCGAGGTCTCCGGCCGGAGCCGGCCCGGCCCCCTCCTGCCTCCCCCCCCCCCAGGCCCGCCTGCGGGCCCGGCTCCCGGCGCCCCTCGCTCGCTGACGCCGTGGCCTCAGCTTCACCCGCTCTAGCCGCTCCTCCTCGTGCTCTGAGAAGCGGATTTATTTATTTTTTTCTCCTCCATTTCTGCGGCCCGGGCCTGCGCCACCCCGGCCAGCCCCACTCATGAGGCCGAGAGGGAGATGGTGGTGATGGGAGGCGGGCGGAGGAGCTGGGCCGGTGTGGGGGGGCACCTCGGGCCTCCGCGTCCTCGTTAGGGGTCCCCCAGCCCCTTCTCCCCAACCTGAGAGCCTGTGGAGGTGCGGCCGGCGGGGTGGAGGTGGAGCGGGGAGGCTGGGACGGAGGAAGGGCCTCTCTGCCGGGCCTCCGCGATGTCCGGCTTCTCGGACAAAGGGCTTCTGCTTTTACGGGGCCGAGGGGGGGGGGCCCTTTGCAGAGCCAGGCCCCAGGCCCCCCCGGATCGCATCTCCCCGGAGTGGCCCCGCACGCTTCCAGGGCGGCTGCGTTAGGGAGGTTGGGGAGCAGGGAGACGGGGGGAAGGGCTGTCCTCCTCCTCCTCCTGACTGCCCGCCCGCCTGCTCTTTCTTCTGCAAAAAAATAAAAATAAATAAATAAAAATAAAAAAAAGGATCTTCAGTCCCTGGGGGAGCGATCACTCTTCTGTTAGGAACCATTTGCAGCCGGAGCAGACTTTTCCTCGTCCCCGCGGGCACCCCGATAACCCCTTCCCCCGCTTAGGACTTGGAGCCAGAGGAGGGTGGTGTTTTTTTTGGTGTTTTTTTTTGGGGGGGGAGGGGAGAACGGGACCCTGAGGGATTGGCTGCTCGGTGGCTGATGATGGGGTGGGAGACATAAAACATGGCAGCCCTTACCTGCCAGGCGGATCGGTGGGGAAATCACACGGGGAGGAAGGCAGCGCCTCAGCACATGGACAGCCAGCCCCGGGCTGCTCTTCCTGTGGGAAAAGCTGGGCGGTTTCTTTGTATCTATTTCTCTCTCCCTCCCGACACGGGAACAGCTTGCACCCGGGGCGCAGGGGGAAGGGGAAAGAAGCGGCTTCCCTCCCCCCACCCCCAGCCAAATGCTTTTTCCTAGCCGGCCCTTCTCCGGGGTGGGAAACGTGGATGCAGGAGGCAGTGGTTCCGCTGGGGAGGGTCGGTGACATCAGAGCCACTTCCCCCATTTCACGCTATAAATAATAAATGGTGGCACCGGAGGGCTGATGGATGGGCCGCCTGCTCGCTGGGGCCCGTGGTATCCGGGGAGTGGAGTGGGGAGAGGCAGGTTTGGAAGATGGAAGTGCAGTGTAGCGAACAGAGGGAGGCCGCTGCATATTGGCTGGGCTTTGCATAAGCCACAGGGCTAGCCCTCTCCAGCATTCTGAGTACAGTACTATATATATTAAAAAAAACTCTAGTAGTTTCTAATTTGCGTGTGTGCGCACACGTGTGGTTGCTTTTTGAGGGATCCTGTCACTTGTGGATTTTTATTTGATTTTCATGTGTTAAGTCATTTTTTTTTTTCTTCCTCAGGATAATTTATTGAGCTATGGGAGGCAAGCCTGTGGCATTCTGCAACTTTGTAGATTACTTTGGTAAAATGTCTCAGTTAGAATTACAAGTAGAGCACCTATTCTTACGGGTGCATTTACAGTACATACTTCATAATAGCAAACCTGGATCTTGGTACCTCTTCGACATTGGCTGTTCTGTGCTCCTTTCATTTCTAATGATTTGAAAAAAAATAACCAAATGTCTTGAATTTCAAAAGGGAATGATAAGAAACAGAGTGTAATCTACTTCTTGTTTTCGGGTGTACGGTTAAAAAAAGTCTCCAGCCTAAATTTACTGACTTTTTTATGCTCAAAACGTCTTGATTTAACATGATTGTACTTGTCTCTGGTCAGAAAAAAATGTTTCAGCCTTTGAAAGACATTATAATCTGGGGCTCTTAGAAAATTTAATAAAGAACTTAGTGGTTATCTAGATCAGTTTTAAAATGGCTTTTTATATACAGATTTTGATACTCCCTCAAAAGGATAGCTAAGATTTCAGCCAATGCTTTTCATAAACACATATGTATTTATTTGAATGTAGTAGATAGCATAGCTACTTAACTGATTTATAAATCCAGGATCAGATGTAGGAATGATAAAGTCTTAAAATCTAATTGCGTGTGGCTTTCTGTGTTCACCACTTTTTAATTACCCTTTTCAGAAGGAGGTTCAAAATATTTCTTACATTGGCTTCAAAAGAATATGATTGAAGGAGGGGAAGGGGTTAAACTTATGCTATTTTGAAAGCCTAACGAATGAAATATTTTTAGATTTTTATGAGTCAGCTTCACTACTCAAATATTTGTGATTGTGCTGTCTGGACCAGTGTGGCACTTAATGGTTAACAGGATAGCTTTCATTTGGTATTTCAGAGCGTGCTATAGTAACGTGAGGAAACTGACTTATTGGGTATCTCCAACTTCTTAATCTTCATCCCTCTACTTTCTTTGTGACTCTGCTTCTTTTCTTGCACTTATTTATTTATTTTTTAAAAAAAATATTATTATTGATTTCAGAGAGGAAGGGAGATGGAGAGAGAGAGAGAAACATCAATGATAAGAGAATCATTGATCGGCTGCTTCCTGCATACCCCCTACTGGGGATTGAATCTGCAATCCGGGCATGTTCCCTTGACTAGAATCAAACCCGGGACCCTTCAGTCTGCCCCATTGCTCTATCCACTGGGCCAAACTGGCTAAGGTTCTTTCACTTTTTTGTTTACTCTAGTGACAGTAATTAAAATTTCCTAAATACCCTCAAGCAATTTCCACCCCTGCCTGAGGCTGGGTCCACAAAGAATGCTTCTCCAACACACCTACCTTATCAGTTCAGTCTTTAATGTTGACTGTATTCTCTTTTTTAAAAAATGGATTAGAGAGAGAGAAACATCGAGAGAGACAGTGATTGGCTGCCTCCTGCACACCCCCTTGTGCCTGATGGGAATGGAACTGGAGACCTTTTGGTGCACGGGATGACCCTCAGCCAACGGAGCAGCACTGGCCAGGGCTCAACTATATACTCTTGATTGAGACAATTGTATTTACAATTGCTGATGGTGAATAATTTAACCCCCAAATAACTTTTATGACTATATTGGCCCAATACTATACTTGTTTATGGGACTGTTTCTTTAACGTATGGATTTGGTAAAATCAGATTATTATCAACTAGATTCCCCACTGGTAGGGTCCCTAGCGGCTGCTGGCCAGGTATTCCTTCCCTTCCCTTGGCCGCCTGCTGCCACCGGGGCCTCCTATTCCCCCCTCTCTCTCTGCCTCCCCCCACCCCCCCAAATCCCACCCATTCTTCCACTCCCTGTCGCTGCCACTGCCAGCCTTGGCCTCCCTCCCTTCCTCTGGCCGGCCCCGCCCCCTGGTCAAACTCCCAGATGAACTCCCGGTCCAGGGGACAATTTACATATTACACCTCTATTATGTAGGACTAGAGGCCTGGTGCACGACATTCGTGCACTGGAGCAGTGGGGAGGGTCTTTCAGCCCGGCCTGCACCCTCTCCCAGTCCAGGACCCTGGCAGTCAGACATCCCTCTCGCAGTCCAGGGCTCTTACAGTCTGGGACCCCCTGCTCCTTCCCGCCCACCTGCAGCGGATGCGGGAGAGACTCCCTCCACTACCACTGCGCTCGCCAGCCATGAGCCCGGCCTCTGGCTGAGATGCTCCATGTAGGAGCTGCCCCCTAGTGGTCAATGCCTCCCATAGCGACTGGTCATTTCATCACTTGGTCAATTTGCATATTAGGATTTTATTATATTGGATGAGGTAGAAAAATAGCAACCATTTTAAAATATACCAAGTTCACCAGGCTATGTCTTAGCCCAGTGGACTTCACTGGAAAAATGAGAGCTGTGTATTATGTATCACATGATATTTATCAACACTTGAGTTAGGATGTGAGGCCCTCATGACCAGGAAGCACTCACAGAGCTGCTGAGGAGAAGAGAAAGATGGGTGATCTATTGGAAGATGCAGGAGTTGGTGCTCAAAGATGAGGAAAGTAACTTTGCCTGCTCTCTGGGTGTGAACTCAGCCCTTCCAGCCTGTCCATCAGTAACAACAGTTTTATTCCATTGTTAGCTGGTGAACGGTTCTCTGCGCTGAGTGACCTTACGTGAGCATTTTCCTTGTTAGCGCTGGAAAGCGGTGAGAGAAGTAAATACATAGGTGGTATCAGCGGTGTTTTTAAAGCTGTTGAGAAAGGCCACAAGACCATGGAGAAGAAAGAAACAAATGAAGATATTGGAAAAAACAATTTTTTTCCCCTTTTTGGATTTCTCCCTTCCTATCCTTGGCTTTTAAAAGTAGAGTAAGTGGGTTGTTTAGTAACTCCTTTAAGAAATTGGATCCTAAGTCTGGCTGTGTGCTGATTTCCCACATACAGATTAAATAGATAAAAATAATGTTTAGCATCCAAATGAAATAAACAGTATCCATATTCCTACACCTCATTGACCTGCTTCGAGAGGTGGTGGCTCAAATATATCATTTTTTGCCCCAATTTTGAAGTCGGTGAGATGTCCTTTTAGATTTGACAAAAAAAAAAAAAACCAACCAACCAACCGTGATCCCGCACACAAGTCTTGGCACTGTGGACCCCTGACGCTACACCCTGAAAACTGAGAGTTAGCATCGGAGCGCATTACATAGGTTCACAGAATAGCACCTGTGTCCCTCTGAGTCCCTCTGTTTGATTCTACGAATTCTAGAAACAAACCTTCGGTGCTGGGAGGTGTCTGGGACCCTGAGTTGCATCTGGTGATATTGACACTTCTTCGAAGGGAAAGAGAGCATTTCAAGTCCTATTACTTCCAATTCCAGCTTCCTCTGGCTTTTCGCCCCACATCCCTCCCTCCCTCTTTTCCGGCCAGAGCAGGGAGGACCCTAGTTCTTCTGATGGTGCTCCCACTCTTTCCTTCGCCAGCACCAGTATGAACTGACCTCAGCCCTGTGTTGAAGGCTGATATTCTGGGAAGGACCTCATAGTGGGCTCTCTGGCTGAATTGGCTTAGGCCAGATTTCAGCAATCCTCGCGTTTACCTCTGCTAATGAAGTCCTGTCCCTTCAAAGCAATTTAGATGTCACCGCTGATGTCAGTGTATGTTATGGTGGCAGATACCGCCTTGGTTTTTTACCTGTAGCACTGCCTACATCAGCAGTCGCCAGCCTTTCGGACCTCACAGGCCACCGTAGTTCGTGGACCACTGGTTGGTGACCGCTGGTCTGCATGATAGTCATTAAATGGAATGAGTACATTCTGGCTCTTTGCATTTATTTTGTGGGACTTCACATATTTTGGGCTTGCACTCTAGATTCCTGTTTGTGTCCTCTGTTAAATGATAAATAAACGCCTTCTTGTAATAGGTGTTTGGTAAATGTTACATTGACTTTTTTGGTTGATTGTATACATGCATTATTGCTGTAATCTGCCTATATCTTAACCATCCTCTTTTCTGAAAATTCTCATCTATATCACTAATTCTCATAATAATCTGTTCCTAACTCTTAAAATACTTATCATACCTTCCTGTTCATTAAAAGCCTGTGATTGTGTTCAGTGACTCTGTCTTATTGTGCTTTGAATACTTCATAATGCTGAGAACTTAGGCGTGTAGATGTTTTTTAATTTAAATTGTTAGGTGTGTTTTTTAAAAATAGATTTTTATTGATTTCAGAGAGGAAGGGAGAGGGGGAGAGAGAGAAACATCCATGATGAGAGAGAATCATTGATTGGCTGCCTCCTGCACGCCCCACACTGGGAATCAAAGCTGGCAACCCAGGCCTGTGCCCTGACCTGGAATCAGGCGGTGACCTCCTGCTTAATAGGTCAACACTCAACCGCCGAGCCACGG
Source organism: Lasiurus borealis (assembly GCA_004026805.1). Lineage (NCBI taxonomy): Eukaryota > Metazoa > Chordata > Mammalia > Chiroptera > Vespertilionidae > Lasiurus > Lasiurus borealis. The sequence continues at coordinate 23,634 of PVJN01004479.1, forward strand.
GCAAGGTTAGGTTTTTGTTGGTTTTCTTCCTGTTGTGAAAGCTTTTGCAGATTTCCTTTTGATAACCTTCAGCCCAGGGCGGAGATGAATGAAAAGGGGAAGAGGAGGGAGTGCATTCCAGACATCCTTAGCATTTCCCCGGATCTACAGAGCTTGACACAGGTACACACTGATAGCTGCACATCCCGAGGGTGGCTGCGAGCCGAGGATTGAGAAAACTCCTTTTCTACCTGTGACGTGAACTCCCCAAACAGTCGATAAGTGCTCAGGGCTGTGACCTCAGGAAGCTGGCTGTCGCCGAAAGGGCGTGGGCTGGGGAGGGAAACATGATTTGTAGCTGCCTCTGTCTGCTGCCGGCCCTGTGACCTGAAGAATGTTAACCTTTCGGAGGTGTGATTTATTATCCGGAAAAACCAGAAACTGTAGGCATTGTTTCGGTTTATTGGGAGGGTGGTAGGACATGTGTGTGTGAGGCTTGTGTCTCAGCACCTGCGTGCTACACTAACATCCCCACAAGCACAGGGACTGCATTTTGAAAAGGACAGTCCAGATCCTTGGTGTGAAGAGGTTTCATCCCTCCACCCCCCGACGAGTTGTGCATCTGTTTATTTGTGAAGCGTTACAGAGGCCTACAATTCAATTGCTTTTAGCTATATTTTGGGGGGAAATGAAACCATACAGAATCAGTATGATCTCGGAAATCTGGAAAGTACTGTTAAAATTACTAAGCACTGCCAATTAGACACGATGCGACCTGCACTCTCACCGCAGAGAAACGCTGTTGAGTTTTCAGGTAGAAAGAGACCGATGGTTAGTCACCTTGCCAGGGAACCCGGGATTGACGTGGGAACGGTGGAGGGTTTTTGATGCTTGGGTCAGGCAGGCGGAGGTTTGCCCTTTAACAGACGGAGCACCAGACAGATCTCCTCCTGAGCTGCATCGGGGCTGTTCACTGCGGTAGTTGACGAAGGGGGAGAACCTGTTGGTCAGGACTGTGCTTGTGCCCTCAGTTGAGTTTCTGCTGATCACAGCTGCCCGACAGGAAGTTTGTCTTTGTAGGCAAATGAGAGACAACCCGGGCACCTGACAGTCCGGTAGGGTTTCTCCAACCCGCATCTTACTATTATTTTAACAAAATCCAAAGATTGCCGAGTTCCGTGCTGTCCGCAGGAAGCGTTTTCAGGACATTCCCTCTCGGGGTTAGTTACCCATGAACGCTTTCGAGCTGTGAAGCGGAAAATAAAAGTCTCTGTGAGAAGAGAGGTGTGCAAATATAAGTATAATGAATATAGGAACCATTCTCCTAATCGCAAGCTTCTGATTCACAGAAGGAAAAGAAGAATTAAATGAGAGTTCTGCTGAGAAAAAAGGAACTTGAGTAATTGTTAACTTTTTAAGGGTTAAATTGAGAACACCCACTGATGAGAACCAATAATAAAATATATTTGGTGCTGTGAGTGGTCACTTGGGGACTCAGAGAAAGGGGCAGAGGATTACACTCCCGGTCTGGCATCTCTTGATCTCGATGTCTCCCACCAGTGAGGCCTTCAGTAAATGTCCACTTGAAGGCAAGAGGTGAAAATTCACTCCCTCACACAGGGAAAAGGCCCGACAATTCTAGAAGTTCAGATAAGGGTTCATTAGTCAAGTTATTCTGGTTGTGTTTTGCTTGCAGTTCAGCATTTTTTGTGGTGGCATAAGGTATACTTTGAAAAACAGACTCCTATTATATTGTCTTAGTTAGCTGCTAACCAGAGCTCACTATAGCTGCTTTTATCAACACTGGGCTGCTAGAATATTCTTTGGCTCCAGCTTAATATCACTTCATGGGAAAAACTCGAGTGCTCAATCTCTACTTGAGATCTCCCTTACTGTACGTGGTATCTTCTAAGTTTGGGGTATGAGGTATTTCCAGCTGATTATTCCGGGGAGGTTAATCATTGACTGGCATTTCAGTCCCTTCAGCTGCTCTGCCCACAACCTCAGAAATCCACACATCTTTAGTCATCGCCTGTGATTTATTAACAAACCTGGGAATTTTCAAATTCTTCCTTTTCGACTAGATTTGAGATTCTCGGCCAGAGACACAGTCCTGGCTTCTAAACAAAGACTAGTTGGGCAGCATCGCACCGTGTTGTGTTTTAACATTGATCTTGTGGGCCTTAGACTTGCATGGCTCTTGCCTAATGAAAGGCTTTCTGAAGCGGCAAGAGCAGGGGACTTACTGTTCAGGATGGTTCCTCTGGCTCAGTTGTATTTTTGTTCCGTGAGGCTGAAATGTCTCCTTTTTTGCATGTTTTAGTTCTTCATGGACGCTACTCAATGTAGGGACCTTTGAGAGGAAGGCTTGGTTCCATCTGCGCCGGAAACTCGGCCTTTCTAATCCTTGGACTTGGTGCAGCTGTGCTCCGTGGAAAGTGGATGTGAGAGTTTGGGCAACTGATTTCTTCTCATATTTTTTGAGAATTAAACGAGTAACGACTGTAGAGGGCGTGGCACATTAGTCCCTCCAGAAAGCTGGGCACTATTTTAATTACCGCAGGAAGATTTGGCAACAGTGCGGCAATGGAAGAAGTAGAAAATGGATGTGCAGAAAGTTCCCCGTCTTTGATTTTTAAGTGTTTATCTGTGTCCTTGTGTTGAACGCCTTTCTCTTTCTCCCTCACAGTTTGTGCGGCATTTCATCTAGTGGAAAAGTTGGTGTGGCCGTAAAAGAAGGTTCGTAAAACGTGGATCGGGCTTCTGTTTTGAAAGGTGGCAGCTAGTAAATTATTTATTGGCGTTCTTTACTGTTTCCCCTTCGTTTACTCAATGGCTGGCTATTGTGGGGATTGACCTTTACCGAATCAAAGGCACACTCTTCAAATTAGGCCAGGCGTTTGACAAAGCCCACGTTTCATTGGAGGCTTGAAGATTGGGGTAATGTGTAGAGTTGATGAGCTCTCTGTAGCAAACCAAAGATTTCTTGTGAGGTGCTGCCATAGGTATCTTGAACGGGAGGTGTCTGAGCCCTCCCGGATGGTTAGTTTTGGCAGACAGACTTGGTAATGGTGGAGGCGAAGTCTTGGAAAATGGAGAAAGGAGTTCGTTGTAGTTGAATGGTCTGGGACAGTTTGTGTGGATGAGAATGCAACCTGTCAGCGGCTCTCATTGGAAATTGCATGCTGTTTATGAGAATGGATATTAACGGTAGGGATGGGAGCGTTTGCCACGTCGAATTTCTTCCCCTGCTCTCGGCAGAGGCGAGAGATGCTGCTGCAGACCTTGTACGCCCAATGGCTCGCTCAGGGGTGTCACTGTGCCTCAGATCCGCCACTCCATCACCCTTCGCTCCATCTCTCGGTGGCCGTCCTTTGCCACCGGTGCCATGGTGGGTGTATGGCTTGCTTTCTGTCTTCCAGCAGTTACCGAAGTGCATGTTTGGGATTTTGTGGAAGAAAGCTGGATACGGTAAACGGAAAGCATCTTGGGAGCTGCTTGACTGCGGTCTTTTCTCAGACTAGTCTGAAAGGGCACCCGCATTCGTTCGGGATTGGTGGATCTGGAGTGCAAACTGTTGTCCAGGTAAGCCATTACCCTGTATTGTTCTGTGTGGTGGGACTCAACCTTCCGGAAGGAACTGGAAAACACCGTTTTTTACTGTTTGCATTCCTGGGGAAAGGAAGAAGCGTGAGCTGCGTGTGCTTAGTGCCCGTGTTTGGATGTGGATTAGTGAAGGTGCGTGTGGCAGAAGCGCTAGTAAAAACTTGGTTGCGATGCAAGAAGTGCAGTTATTTTTATTGTGGGCTTGAATGGTTGATGGTAATGGTTCCTACAGGGCATTTTGTTTGAGGAATAGCTGGTGAAATATGGACAACACGTGATCATCTTGAGGCATTATCTTCTAACCTGGTCAGCATAGTTTTTGTAGTTACCACATAGTCTTTTATTCTCAGGACTCTTAGAGGGTCTTCTTGGAAGATTGATGAACCGGGACAACTGTTAATTGAGCATCTGCTAAGTGCCAGGTACTGTTGTAGGCTCTTTACAACGATGTGCCGTTTCTTATGCACCGGGCACGTGCTGGACCGGTGGGTTACAGACAGTGACACGAAGCTCACAGGCATTAAGTGCAAGCAGCCCGGGGTCAGACAGCAAGTAGAGGGCAGGGCCACACTCTCAGCCTGGGCCTGCGGAGGTGTCTCGGAGGATCTGCCTCTCCGCCTGACTGCATTTGCTGAGTTTGTCCTTCGGCTTTGGGTTTGCAAATTGCCTGTCTGCAAGAGCGAGGCTTTACAATAGGTTTCCACCGGAAAGCACACAGCGTGGGTCATGGTGTGGGAAGGTACATTCCCATGATTTCTGGTGCCCTCCCCGCCTGATGAGAAAGTGAGAAAATCTTCGCTCCATTCCTCACGCAAACACGAAGGTGACTTGGGGAGTCTAAGAAAGCAATGAACTTAAACGTCACCACAGTTCTCTACGGGGAGGTATCATTTGGTCCAGTGAACGCAAACGGGTTTTTATTTCAGTTCCTCTTCTGTTGTTATTGGTTATCCAAACAGCCCGGTAGTTTGTTATGCAGCCTGCTTCTGGACCTGTGGTTTGTTAGCTTTACAAGAAAGACATTGTCAGGAAACTTTTTTTTTTTTAAATACATTTTATTGATTTTTCACAGAGAGGAAGAGAGAGGGATAGTTAGAAACATTGATGAGAGAGACATCGATCAGTCGCCTCCTGCACGCCCCCTACTGGGGATGTGCCCGCCACCCAGGTACACGCCCTTGACCGGAATCGAACCCGGGACCCTTCAGTCCGCCGGCTGCTGCTCTATCCACTGAGCCACACCAGTCTTGGCAGGAAACTCTTGACAACATGAGTTTTCCTGGTACTTAATCTTCTCTCCGGGTTACCTTAATCTTTAAAAAGTTATTTTTGTTGTAAGAGGACACTCTGACTCTGTGATTCTTCTAGTTTTTTACAGTTGCTAGCATTTCTCCTGGAGGAGCATTTTTATCACTTGTCCTTTGAAGACCTTATCAGGGTGGTGGTGGTGGCAGAAATAATAGCAGTTAATGCTTACTGGGCACTGACTCTGTAGTGAGCACCATTCTGGACACTTTCTGTGTTTACACTCATTTTATTGTCATAGTAACCCAGCGAGGTGGGTACCATGAGTTGTATTTACTGATGAGCAGACTGAAGCGTAGAGAAGTGAAACCTGTTCAAGGTCACACCTCGGGTAAGAGACAAAGATGAATGGGTATCCAGGCAGTCTGGCTTCAGAGAATGTGCTTCTTTCTAACCTCTGCTGTTGTGCCTCCAGTTCAGACTGTCATCCAGGGACAAAAAGAGGGGCACACATGCTGAGGTCTGAGCTGTCCATTGTGACGTGAAGAAATATTGCAGAAGGACAGAAACAGTAGTTGTTGAGCATCTCTTCCCTCTCCAGCACCCGGTCCTGTTAGCCATGGCGACTAGCTGTCAGGGTGTTTCCCCAGAGGCTCACAGTCGGGTTGTGTCAGGTTCCCTTCCAGAGCAGGGCTGTCCCAGAGCACTTTTGGTGACAGGGGCAGTGTTCAGTGTCTGTGCTGTTCGGTATGGTAGCGACTAGCCACGTTGGGCTGTTTGGAAGTGTGTTTCTCTCTCTGAGGAGCTGAGTTTTTCATTTAATTCACATGTAAAAAGCCACATGTGCAGTTTAGAATTTACCTTCATTCCAGTCCTTGGTTTCAATGAACATCCTGAGAAATCTGATCTGGTCAGCATGCTCAGAGGCCCTCGTCCGGGGCGGCTTGCATTAACCAGCTGTGCAAGGCTGATGCGGGAAGCCGGAACTCCAGCTGATTATTTTATAACCGTATGTGCTTGTTGGCAATCTAATACGAACTTTTCTGAGAAGTGGATTTGCTTACTTGGTTCTAGTTAATATTCCCGCTTTATTTTTTCACCTAAGAAACAAGTGACAGAGGTCCCTGAGACTCAAGCCAAATGACGGGACTATTCTCTCTTCCTGTTGGTAGACTTTGCCACCAGGTCAGGGACTCACCAGGAAGGGAGACCGCCTCATTCCGCTGCTTTCGGGATGGATGGTTTTCCCATGGTAGAATCTCTTCTCTCAGCTTCTCTGCTTGCTTTTACTTTTCCAGAATCTTCTGATGAGGTATTCGTTTTTAGACCTGTGAATAAGTTCAACTTGAATGCACTTGACTTCTGAGTCTGGGGAGCCTTTCGTTCCCCTTAAGGTGCCTTTATCACCGCGATGGGCCGTTGTGTGTTTATTCGGGACTTAGAAGGCAGCTGGCTTTTCCTCGCTTCTCTGTGGCCTCTTTCTATGGAAACATGCGCGTTAGCTAATTTAATTTGGCCCCGTAGTGCGGGGTGGAATAGGAACGCACCCATAAAAAGTACACCTGGCGACACATCCTCTTTGTGCTGCACCGTGTTATTCAGTGTGCTTGTTGTCCGTTGGCTACATCATTACTTGGGGGCTTGTTCTCGTCCTCCTGTTTTCAGAATAGAAAGAGCAACAGAGCTGAAGTGGTGTTTGAGCGTTCACTTTTCAGGTGTATGCGGGATGGGTGGAGGAGACCCAGGCAGTGAGACCAGGTAGTTCAATGATCAGTGATGAAGGTGAACCAAGGCATTGACAGTGGCATGAGGGGGTGGGTGGGCTTAAAAGAGATGGAGGTGGTGTAGGATCTAAGAACTGGGAGATTGCTTATCAGAGTAGGGCACAGATGCAGTAAAGTGTAAATTGTAGACTTTGGCTTGGGCACCAAGATATCTGTTTTTCTCTTCTCCAAGATAGGGCAGACTAGCACAGCAGATTGGGGGCAGGGGCCAGGGAAAGAATGAATTCCGTTTATAATGAGCTTGGGTGGCCTCATGGTGGTCCTCTAGGAGGAGAAGCATCTAGTAGGAATATTGACCTGGGATTCACCAGAGACAGCAGGGATGGGAAGATGCGAGAGTTTTATTTAGCCTCAGTGGCAGCTGAGTTTACCTAGAGTTGTAAGGTTGAGGCATCTGTGTGGCGTGGTATGGAATGCCACTTTAAAGGAATGGGCTGCCACTAAGGTCATGTCTCTTTGAAAGATCATATTTAATGTTGGTCAAGGGGTTGATCATCCTTCTCTTCTTTCCATCTAGACCAGGGAATTCTGGTCAGCCTGTTCCAGTCAGCAAGGGAGTCCATTTTGCTTGGGTTATGATTTTCTTTGCCATTGTAATGGTTTGTTTAATTGATAGAGGTACTATTTTTGAAAAAAAAATTTTTGAATTCCACGTTGCAGCTATACATCTTCATCTTCTGTGCATTTATGCAGATTCAATTCTCTGCGTCTGGTGATAAAAACCAGGGAAAAATAACCTTGGCAGTGAAGGCTGTGGATGAAGAGTGAGGGAGACATGGCAATCTGCTCTCCCCTCAGCCTCTCAGCTCCTCGTTGAGCTGTGATGAGTGTGTGTATGTGTTTTAAAGACACACATTTTTCACCGTCACATGCGGCCTGAGCGCTAGCCAGATAGTTCATCCACTCATCAGTGGAGGAAACAGAGAACCGTTCATGGGCTGAGTGAAGATGAGCGGTGTTGGAATTTTTGAGCTGGGGTGTGGGTCCAGTGCGGCATACATTTAAGGGGTTTTTAAGGCCAATTTTTACTGTGTGCTGTTTCTCATAGTATGTCCTGAGTTCATCCCCTAATTCCCAGGTGAGCTGTAATTCCACTGTAATTAGGTTTCGGTAATGAAAGCGTGAAGATAGGAAGAGTTCATTACAGCTACAGGCAGTTATTACTGGAGAAATGTTTGAAATGCATTCTGTATGTCTGTGGCACAGAATTCAGGAGGTGCAGGCAAAAAAAGTCTCCCATTCCTTGTGTCTCCAGCTACTCAACCACATTATTCTGCACTTTGATTTTTTTTTTTTAAATGTAAATTCTGACATGGTCATCTTTCATATCAATTCCCAAATAGCGCTCATTTAAAAGATGCCTGCTGATTTGTTGTATATGCTGAAATCTGTGAAACCAGTCGGACTGATACACATAGGTATAGGCTATTTCCGGTGTCTTGCTATTACCTGTAAAGACTAATGTAGTGTATGTGTCATTTCACATGGAGGGGTATTCGGACAGAGTGCCACCAGTAAGCCTCCCTGGACAGGACAGGCGTTCTTCGAAATCTGACAGACGTTACCGCGTTGCCCTCCTGAAACGGAGCAACAGCTTCCGCCAGCACAGGCTTTGCTCATATCCGGACACTCGCAGGGTGTTGTATGACTGTTATTTAAATGCTTTTTAAATGGTTTTCTCTCTTATCCCCCATATCTTTTACTATTAAAAATTTCATAAATGTTGAATTGGGAGAAAAGCCTCCTAGTACAACAAACCCTATACAGTGTACTCTGCTCTCCATGGAGATTCAGTAATTGTTAACATTTTGCCATATTTGGATCATTTATCTGCTTCTCCCTCCCTTCCTCCACATACCTTCTTCCCTCCTTTCTTATTTACTTTTCTTTATTGACTAAGGTATTACATATGTGTCCTTATCCCCTCATTGCCCCTCCTACTACCGCCCCCCACTTACACCCTCATCCCCCTAGTGTCTGTGTCCATTGGTTAGGCTTATAGGCATGCACACAGGTCCTTTGGTTGATCTCTCCCTTTTACCCCCACCCGCCCCTGCCTTCCTTCTGAGGTTTGACAGTCTGATTGATGCCTCTCTGTCTCTGAATCTGCTTTTGTTCATCAGTTTGTATTATTGATTATATTCCACAAATGAGTGAGATCATGTGATCTCTATCTTTCTCCCACTGGCTTATTTCACTTAGCATCATGCTCTCCTGGTCCACCCATGCAGTTGCAAATGGTAAGAGTGCCTTCTTTTTTAGAGCAGTATAGTATTCCATTGTATGGATGTGCCACAGTTTTTAATCCACTCATCTGCTGATGGGCACCTAGGGTGTTTCCAAATCTTAGCTATGGTGAATTGTGCTGCTATGAACATAGGGATGCATATATCCTTTCTGATTGGTGTTTCTGGTTTCTTAGGATATATTCCTAGGAGTGGGATTACTGGGTCAAATGGGAGTTCCATTTTTAGTTTGTTGAGGAAACTCCATACTGTTCTCCACAGGGGCTGCACCAGTCTGCATTCCCACCAGCGGTGCACGAGGGTTCCTTTTTCTCTGCATCCTCGCCAGCACTTGTCGTTTGTTGATTTGTTGATGATGGCCATTCTGACAGGTTTGAGATGGTACCGCATTGGCGTTTTAATTTGCATCTTTTGTGTGATTAGAGACTTTGAGCATGTTTTCATGTGTCTCTTGCCCTGTATTGTCCTCTTTCGGAAAGTATCTGTTTAGGTTTGTTGCCCGTTTTGTGATTGGGTTGTTTATCTTCCTTTTGTTAAGTTGTATGAGTTCCCTGTAAATGTTGGAGATTAAACCCTTCTCAGTAATGACATTGGCAAATGGCAGTGGGCTTTCTGGTTGTTTTGGTGACAGTTTCTTTTGCTGTGAAAAAGCTTTTTATTTTGATGTAGTCCCATTTGTTTATTTTCTCTTTAGCTTCCATTGCCCTAGAAGCTGTATCGGTGAAGATATTGCTTCGGCATATGTAGAGATTGTGCCGCCTGTGGATTCCTCTAATATTTTTATGGTTTTCTGTCTTATGTTTAAATCCTGTATCCATTTTGAGTTTATGTTTGTGCATGGTATAGGTTGGTGGTCTAGTTTCATTGTTTTGCAGCTATCTTTCCAATTTTCCCAACACCATTTATTGAAGAGACTGTCTTGACTCCACTGTATGTTCATGCCTCCTTTGTCAAATATTAATTGAGCATAGTGGTTTGGGTTGATTTCTAGGTTCTCTATTCCATTGATCTATATGTCTGTTCTTGTGCCAGTACCAGGCTGTTTTGAGAACAGTGGCTTTGTAATACAGCTCAATATCTGGTATTGAGTCCCTCCTGCTTTGTTCTTTCTCAGGACTGCTGCAGCTATTTGGGGTCTTTTTTATTCCAGATGAATTTTTGGAGAGTTCGTTCTAGGTCTGTGAAACATGCTGTTGGTATTTCCTTTCTTCTTTTCTTTCCCATCCTTCCTATCCCTCCTGTCTTTCTCTCTCGAAAAATATATACTCTTTTTTGTTGTTATTTTTAAAAATTTGAAGGTAGTCCTAGCTGGTTTGGCTCAGTGGCTAGAGTATCGGCCTGCAGACTGAAGTATTTTAGGTTCAATTCCCGTCAAGGGCACATGCCCAGATTGTGGGATCGAACCGCAGTGTGGGGTATGCAGGAGGCAGCTGATCAATGATTCTCTCATCCCTTTCCCTTCCTCTCTGAGATCAATTAAAAACAAATTTATTTTGAAAGTAAGTTGCAAACATACTCCTAAGAATAAGGACAGTATCTGTCTGTTTCTCTCAAACCACACACACACACACACACACACACACACACAGCCATAAATATATCTTTGTATACTACATATAGTCATATTTTCATACACATACAAAACCACTGTACTGTTTTTACATCTAAGAAAATGAAAGTAATTACATAATACAGTATCTGATTCTCAGTTAAGTTTAAATTTTCCAAATTGTCCCAAGAATGACTTTTCTAGTATCTCTCTCCCCCTTTGCTAAACACAGCCTGCTAAGAGCCTGACAAAACACGCCCTCTTTTCTCCCTTCTCCTGGCCTTGATTTCTTTTTCTTTTTTCTTTCAAAAGTCCAGCTCCTTGGTTTTCCTGTAAGATGTGCAACATTCTGAATTGTTTGAGGATTTCCTCGTGGTATCATTTAACTTGTTTCTGTAACTCCTGCACTTCCTGTAAACTAGAAATTAGGCGAGACGCTTGATTGCAACTAGGTTAGACATTTTGACGAGAATGCTTCATCAGAGACAAAGTACCGTGCTTCCAGTCGCATGGGGAGACCGTAGTGACAGATTATTTCATTTCCGTTATAATGTCCGGTTTTATTCTGCTGTCAGAGAGGAGTCTGGGATGGCTTGGCACCTTGTAAATGCCCTGCTCCATGGCAGCCTTTCTACCCAGCCGTTTCAGCATCCAGTCTTGGAGTCCATGATTACAGTATAAGTTACAACATTGTGGTTTTTCTGCCGTTCCATCTACATTTCTTAGCTAGAATTCAGAGCCGATCACCCTCTCTCTGCCCTCCTTTTGTGTATCACATACTGATGAACTTTTACTTACTGAGTGTGTTAACAGCCATTATACTCTTTATTGATGCTCAAATGGTCTGGATTTGGCTAATGAGAACCCCTTCAAGGTAACTTTTGCTTCCTTTTGAATGATCCCACCAGCATTTGCCTGTCTCTTGGCCGGCATATCAGGAATCAACCATTTCTCCAAGAAGCTTCGGTTCGTTCCTTTTAGTGGGGAGTAGTGTTTTAGAGACCAAAATGATTGCTGAGGGGTTATCATTGACCTTTACAGTGCAGAGAGCTGAGAAGGATATTTAACAAGAACCAGGAGTTGCCCTGGCTGGGTGGCTCAGTGGGTTGGAGCGTCATCCTGATGTGCCAGGGTTGTGGATTTGATCCTGCAGTCAGGGCACATCCAAGAATCAACCAGTGAATGCATAAGTAAGTGGAACAACAAATATCTCATTCTCTCTCTTTCCCCCTCTCTTCCTCTCTCCGCCTTCCTCTCAAAAAAAAATCAGTCAAACCAAACCAAACCAGGAGTTCATGTTAGTTCTGGTTAAAATTTAATATTTTTCTGATTCTGTTAGCCTTTTTTTTCCTTAATATATTTTATTGATTTTTTTACAGAGAGGAAGGGAGAGGGATAGAGTTAAAAACATCAATGACTGGGGATGGGCCCCATCCCAAGGTACATGCCCTTGACCAGAATTGAACCTGGGACCCTTCAGTCCGCAGGCCGATGCTCTATCCACTGAGCCAAACCGGTTAGGGCCCTGTTAGCCTTTTGATTTTCAAAATATAAGGGACAATATCAGTGTGAGGCCATCAAATTGAGGTACAGGTTGTCATGTACATAGACAGATAAACAGCTTTATTCATTCATCACTGAGCATGTACCCAAATAGGCACTATTTGGGAATGGGGATACAGAATCAGACGTGTACCTTGCTTCCAGAGGCTTGCAGTCCTTCACATAACAAAGTGTAGGGGAATATAAAAACTCTTCAGGATCCTGAGAGGAGTATGTAGAGTTAGGAAATTCCTAAGGGACATTTTTTTTTAAAGCTACCCTTTGAGGACAGCAGAAGTTAGACATGGATGTGGAAGTTTTGGGTCAGAGGAGGCTTTCATAGCAGAAGTACCTGGTGAACAGTGGCTGCAGGCAGTCCTGTCCTGTGTATCTGTCTCAGGGGGTTGGTAGGTAAGAGTTCTTTGCATTGTGGAGGTAGCTTGTGTGAGGGGATTGCGGTATATACATTTGCAAGGATACCCAATCTTGGACTTACCCTTTAGGTCATAAGTTACAAACTAGAAGCCGCGGATAGATAGAGCTGCAGAGAGACGTTACTCAGTCTGCAGAGATTTTAAGAATGGAGACATTTCATACCAAATGCTTCATTTCTGGTTTCACCCGGAAAGTGGAGCTGAGCGATGGCTGGCTGCCTTTTGAGTCAGGGCTTGCGCTTTTCCTGGTCACGGTCGCCCTCGTAAGTCCGTCTTCATCTTCTTTGCTGAGGTCCCTGCAGAGACTGGAGGAGGGCTGGGGAGGGGGCACGCTTTGGAAGAGGGGTGGCTGTCAGTTTGAGCAGGACTGTGCTTTCTTCAGTTTGCAGGGTGCATTGTGCAGGGGGACCAATCCGTGGACGGTTAGGATAGTCCAGGGAAGAAAAGACAAGGCGGCAGCAGGTGATGTGACGATGAGGAAATGAGACGTTTTAAGTACAGAATGGATAGATTGTTGTGATAGATATGAGTGTGTGTATGTATTGACAGGAATGTAAACAGACTAAAAGCATGACATTCTATTTCTAAAAAGCTTTGTGTTCATAAATCAGTTTCTAGATGTTAACCACACACTTTTGTATTTTATTGGTGAATTTTGGGAGACAGTAGTCATATTTCATGGTTGTCATTGTGTAAAGTTTAGTTTTGTAATATGCAAATAGCAGTCTTTGACACAAAGACTGACGGTTTTATTTCTGAAAGTTGTGTATAAAATGAAAATTTATAGTGATTAAAAATCACTTACGCAGTCATGCATTGCATAACAACGTTTCGGTTAATGATGACTACATATATGATGATGGTGCCATCTGTACTAATAATAGAGGGATATGCAAATTGTCCGGGGCGCCGTCACAGTAACTGTAATGACCTAATAGCAGGCTGCGTAGGCGACAAGCCAGCAGGGGGAGCAGTTGGTGGTGACCAGGCTGGTGGGAGGGGGTTGAGGGCAACCAGGCTGTCAGGGGGGGGCAATTGGGGGCAGCCAGGCTGGCGAGGGGGCAGTTGGGGGTGGCCAGACTGGTGGAAGGGGCAGTTGGGGTGACTGGGCTGATAGGCAGAGGTGATTAGGTGTGATCAGGCTGGCGGGGGAGGAGTGAGGAGAAGTTAGGGGTGATCAGGCTGGCAGGGTGGGCAGTTAGGGGCGATCAGGCAGTCAGGCAGGAGCCAGCGGTCCCGGATTGTGAGAGGGATGTCTGACTGTCAGTTTAGGCCTGATCCCTGAGATCCACCCTAAACTGGCAGTCAGACATCCCCCCAGGGGGCCTGGATTGGAGAGGGTGCCCACTGGGCTGAGGGGACAACCCCCCATGCACGAATTTTGTGCACCGGGCCTCTAGTTAGATTATAATGGAGTTGGAAAATTCCTGTCACCTAGTGATGTAGCCTGTGTAATGTATCACAACATATTACACAAATACTATGTGTTACAGTTACCTACAGTATTCAATACAGTAACATGCTGAATAGGTTTGTCGCTTAGGAGCTGTAGGGGAACAGCATTTGTCACCCCCAAATACGTTTATTTTGCATAAGTTTACTTTAGGCTGATTAACTTCAAGCAGCTCTGAAAACCAAATAGAAGTTTCCTTTTGAAAAGACATTTACATTTGTAAGGGTGTCTCCATGGCTTTACCTGGCAGATGGGGTTGATTTTATCTCTAGAAAGTGTTAGCAGAAGACAAGGACTTAAATCTGCTTAATAACCTTATCTTGTTTTACTCTGCTCCCCCGGCAAACTTCCCCTACTCCCAGCATTTTTTGTCTTCCCATGAAGATGGCACTGTATTTTATTTACGGCGTGGCTTCAGACATTTTGGTGAGTTACTCAGTTTTCCTGAGTTTTTCCATTATGTAGGAAGTATACATGTTATTAAATTTCATTTTTCTCCTGTTAATCTGCCTTTTATTACAGGATGTCTCTGGCCCAGAACCCAGAAGGGTATAGGAAAGAGCAGTAGGTTATGCCACACAGCCTAGGTGTGTGTGGGTCCAGAGACCACCTAGGTTTTCGTAACACACTCTCTGATGTTCACACAACAATGAAATCGCCGAATGATGCATTTCTCAGAATATGTCCCCCTCACTAAGCAGCACACGACTGTAATTACGGATTAACTTTTCAAGCAAAAATATTAGCAACACTACATACTTATTTTCAAAGAACCGGCTTCTTGCATTTAATGCTTCCTACAATCTCTGCATGAGGTTAAATAAAAAAGACAGTGGGTTGACACGGGACTGTCCCATACATGTAAATTAGACCTGCATTAAGACTGTTTGTACTGTTAAAATTATTTTGGAAATGTTCCTTGTGTGGCTGGGGCATGACTTTTTCCGGTCCCATTGTCGGTGCCATTTCTCCAGATAGTGAGCAGTGTCACCAGCTCAGACAGTCAGAGATCACGAAGAGCGTGTGTGTGACTAGACCGAGAGTGACTCACTGGCCGGAGCCCCGCCTGGATACTGACTGTATAATCAGCTTTCAGTTTCGAGGGATGAACAGAGATTGATGAAAGGGCATGTGTGTGTGTGTGACTTACATATAGTATAGAACATACAGTGTGTGTATACCACACTGTGTAACCACTGCTCCAGTAAAGATACAGGACATTCCCAGAGCCGCTGAAGGGTGTCCTCATGTCTGTCTGTGCTCCACTCAGTAGTAAACCCTCCCACAGGTCTCTTCTGGCCTCTTTCACTGTAGGTTAGTTATGGCTGTTTGGGATTTATATAAACGGAATCATACAGCGCATGCTCTTATGCATACCCCTCCCCCCGTTCACTGTTACATCTATGAAATTCATGTATTTTGTTAGTTTCCCCCATGTGTTATACCCTTTTATGTATATAGCCCATGGTTTGTGTATGAATTAGCTGGGTTCTTTCCAGCTTGTGGCTGCTGTTAGGAGTAACACCTCCAGTTTTTGGCCGCTGTGAGGGAGAGGGAGAGAAACCTCCATGTGAGGATGCGCCATCCGTTGGCTGCCTTCTGCGTGCCCCCCACCAGGGATCGAGCCCACCACCGGCCCTGCGCCCTGACCTAAGCCGAGTGGAGTTACTGGGTCAGAGGACAGGCATGCTTCGCTTCAGTGGACGCTTCTAAACAGTCCTCCCCGTGCGTGGGCCTCTTCACGCTGCCTCTGCTGGGAGCGTTCCGTCATCACTTGTTGGCCGGTCCTTTCAGTGTTAGCCCTTCTGAGGGGGTAGCAGCATCTCTGCTGTGGTTTTGTGCTTTCAGCTTCATGGAAGTAGTTTGTATGCAATAAACTGCACTCGTGTAAGTGTTCCGAGTTTTGAGAACTATTACATACACTCATGGAACCGCTACCACAATCAAGAGAGCACATTTCTACTGTCCCCAAATTCCCTTTTCCATCCCCGCCCCATCCCTGGCCTCAAGCAGCCCGCTTTCTTCACTACAGATTGGTTTGGCAGGTTCTAGAATCTCATACAGATGGGATTGTACGGCATGCTTATACTGCATGTACTCTTACTGTGTTTGGTGTATTTTGCCAGCATAACATTTTTGAAATTCGTTCTTATTCTGTCAGTTGCTGGTTCATTTTCACTGCTTAGCAGTGTTACTTGACATAAGTATACACAGTTTTGTTTATCCATTCTTCTGCTCACGAATATTTGGATTGTTTCCAGTGTTCAACTGTTAGTAATAAAGGTTGCATGAACACCTGTGTTCAAGTTTTTTAATTGATTTTTTGGGTTTTTTTAGAGACAGAGGAAGGGAAAGGGAGAGGGAGAGGGAGAGAAACATCGATGTGAGATGAGACATCAATTGGCTGCCTTTTGCATATCCCCTCCCAGGGGTTGAGCCCACAACCTGCCATGTGTCCTGACCAGGAACAGAACCGGCAGCCTTTCGGTGCACGGGATGCTGCCCCAGCCGGAGCCGCACCGGTCAGGGCTGTGTTCCGTTCTTGTTCAGACTCTTGGGCAAACCTGTTACCGGAAAGGGGACCCGGCCCCGAACAGGTCCGCCTGGCCGGCTGGCAGCGTGTGGGTTCCTGACTGCGTGCGGGAGAGGTTTCGCAACGCCGGTCCCCGTGGTTTTAGAGGGTTTTTATTGAAGGCGGGACAGTGAAACCAGGAAGCGCCTGGGAGAGAAGGAACGAGGGAGAGACCAGCGGGCAGGGAGCCAGGCGGGGCCGCTTTGGCTCAGTGAGAAGTCCCAGGAAAGGGGTGTTGGGGGCAGGGTCGGGGTGAGCCTGGGAGGAGCTGCCACTTCCATTGCCAGCCTCAGGGGGTCCCTTGGCATTAGGAGATGCCCGCCTGAGGGAGAAGGAGGAGCGGGCACTAGGCCCTTCGTGTTGGAGGGGTTTTAAAAGCAGGGCCTTCAGGGAGGGTCTCAGTGGAATATTCTAGAGCTTTATGCTGATAGGTCAAAGGGAGATTCATTCCCCCAGCTTCATCGTCCTGGGGTGTGGCTGGCAAAGGGTCCAACATCAAGCCATGTTCAGTGGGGTTCCTGCTCTCTGGCCTGAGAAGGTGATGTAAGCTCTTTCCCCTCTGGGCGGGGGAAGCGCTGTTTCTCTCAGGTCCTCGGTGGAGGGGAGATGGGATTTGGGGGTACTGGATGCTGTGAGCTGCCGGCCATTAGCGCTCTGTCTCTGCTCCCCTGTCTGCGGTCCCCGCTCACTGGCCTGTCTCAGGGATGCGGGGGGAGAGGGTGGACCTGTGCTTCCTTTTCCGAGAAACTGCCCGCTCTTTCCCCGCTGGCGTGGCATTCCCGTAGTTCCTTCCACAGTGCATCACCCCTCCAGTTGCTATACGTTTGTCAACACGTGGCACTGTCATTCAATCCTGGTTCAGTAGGTGTGAGGTAGTATCTTATCTTATTCTGTTTCTCTGATGACTGAGGATGAGCATTTTTTCACGCATCTATTGGCCATTTAGACCTTGTCTGTAGAGAAGTGTCTGCCAAATCTTTAGGTCCTTAAAAAAAAAAAGAGTTGTCTTTTTCTTTCTGATTTGTGGGCGTTCTTTATAATAATCTGGGAATGCATTCTTTGTCAGATATACATATTGGTTTTCATTGCCTTGATTGATTCTGTCTTTTGATAGACAGATGGTCTTCATAGTAATGAAGTGTAATTAATCATTACTTTATAGTTATTGGTTTTTGTGTCCTATTAAAAGGTCTTGAAGATACTGTTTTCAACAGTTTTTTAACGTCTGTGTAAATAATAGTTCTAGGCGGAAGATTCATTTTTCCCTCATATGGTTGTCCAATTAGCCTAGTACTGTTATTTATACATATGCTAAAAATTATTGAAAATTGTATAATAATAAGTTTATATTTCCTTTTTACGTAAGTAATCCATGTTTACTATAGAAAAATTAAAAATAACATGAGAAAAAAGAATAAAAGGACCTCCTGATGACTTAATATTTGGTGTACTTCTCCTTCATATACATATTTTTCTTTCATGTATATTTAATATGTTTTTTACACCTAACATTGTTTTGCAAACTGCTTTTAAAACTCACCAGTATTTGTGGCAACTTTCTGAGTCATTATATATTTCTTTATGATATTTTGAAGGGTTGCCTAATATATATGAATGTGCAGATGGCTAACTGATTAAACTCCTTTATTAGACATTTTAACTTACCTGTAAATTATAGCAACCTAAAGCTGGGTTGCTCTTTCTTGTAATTTAATCTTTGAAAGCATCCTTGGGAGAAGTTCTAAGAGGTGGACTTGTTTGGTTGAAAGGTGTATACATTTTTAAGAGCATGTGTATTTTACTTACTTATTTATTATTGATTTTAGAGATGGAGGGAGAGGGAGGGAGAGAGAGAGAGAAACATCATTGATGAGAGAGAATCATTGATTGGCTGCCTTCTGCATCCCCCTACTATAGATCAAGCCCGCAACCCCGTTCATGTGCCCTTGGCCAGAATCGAACCTGGTACCCTTCAGTGTGCAGGCCAGCGCTCTATCCATTGAGCCAAACCAGCTAGGGTGAGCATGTGTATTTTATTTAGCCAAAGCTTTTACCCTCTTCCTGTTACCTGTATAAACATGACATGACAGACCACATTTTCTCCATGAAAGTGCTGTTTTCTTCATTTTTATGCCATTTTAGGGTATTAATATTTAAAATCCCAATTGGCAAAACAAATGAAAATGTTTAATGATTAGTGTTATTGGGCACATTTATGTCTGTGGTTCTTTGTGTTTCTTTTGGGAAATGTGGAGATTGGCGGTGGTTCTGCTCTGCTGAGTCTAGGTCCAGGGGATCCAGGGGCATTGGGGAGCGAGTGGAAGGAAGTCAGTCCCCCGGGTGAGGAACTTGTGAGCTGGTTGTGGCTGGCCAGGGCCACCCTTGCGTGATGGCAGTGGCCTTTTCTGTTAGGGCGGCTGCGCCAGGACCTGCTGTGCCCGGCCACATCCTCGCCAGCTCAGCCCTGTGCTGGCTGCGCCACGGCGGCCTGGCTGGCGCCTCAAGGTCCCCCTCCTCCTGCCTTTGTGGCTGGAGCTCCAAGGTGAGGCTCCGCTGGGAAATCCTGCACTTCTTAGGGAAGCTTTTTAATTTTTAATTTATTTTTATTTTTATTTTTTTTGTTTATTTCCAGGGAACCTTATTTCCAGTCCAGGGTACCCTGGTTGGGTTCCCAGTGCCAGCATAGATGGCCTTCTGCTTTGAGAGTCCTTGGCTGGTTTTAGTTGCACCGGTCAGAAACCCCAACCTTGACACCTCTGTTTTCTTCCTGAGTCCGCTCTGGTTTTGCTTTTATTTATTTATTTATTTTAATATATTTTATTAATTTTTTACAGAGAGGAAGGGAGAGGGATAGAGAGCTAGAAACATCTATGAGAGAGAAACATCCATCAGCCACCTCTTGCATGCTCCCTACTGGGGATGTTCCTGCAACCAAGGTACATGCCCTTGGCCAGAATTGAACCCGGGACCTTTCAGTCCGCAGGCTGATGCTCTATCCACTGAGCCACACCGGTTTCTGCTGGTTTTGCTTTTTCACCCCCGTTTTTGTTCTGCTGTCTCAGTGCCCTCCATCCCTCCTCCAGGGCACCGGATGCTGCCGGGACCTAACCAGCATTATTATTTGTTATCAGGCGCCTGCGCTCTTTCCTCCTTTCTGCCCCTTAGCCTCTGCGTGTCCTTTGAGGTTCACCCAAGCATGCATTCCTCAGAGGCGGTGTCGGGGGTCCTGAGTCCCCCACAGGCTAGATTCCTTGGTCAGATTCTTACAACACTCGGTTGGTGTTCTTTACCGCTGTTAACATCATTACATTGATACACGCCTGGCATAATGCCTCCCTGATCAGTCAGCTCCCTATTCAAAGGTAATTCCGTGGGACGAAGGTCATGTCATATTTAGTTCTTAGCACAGTCTCAGCGCCTGGCACAGTGCGTGCCAACCGGTGTCCAGGGAAGCGAGGGTATACCTTTGGGAGGGCAAATGACAATTACCATCTTGCATCAGAAGTTTGGATGTGACTGTCAAGTGAATACATTCCCCCTTTAAACTCTTGGGACTATTTTTCAGTATCATCTCTTCATTTTAAAACGATTTGATCCTGAAAATGAAGCTTTGGTGTTAGAAACTCCTTTCAGATAAAAAAACAGACTTTCTTTCTAGCCCTAAACCAGGTTTAATCTGTGTGGCTCTCAGGAATGCTTTCACTGTCCTTTTAAAGGAGTTGACATCGCTAATCTCTCTTTGGTTTTCTCCTCCCTCGCCCCTCTCCCTCCCCTCTTTCCGTGCCTCCCCCCTCCCCCCTGCCTTAAATGAATGTTGGGCCTTCACATCAGGACTTCACTGCTTCCTTTGTGTGGCCATCCGAGGCTGTGTCTGAACCTTGTAGTGGACTTGGCTGCAGCGTGTATGTAGCGGGAATTGTCTGCTGCTGAGATGAGGTGCTTTCAAGGGGAGACACCCCCCAAACACCGTGTGAGAATGAGAGGCCTGGTCCAGAAAGACATTTTCAGAAGGTGGACAAATGCCGGGTGGGGTGCCTTTCAGCTGCAGGATTTAATGAAATCTCTGGCTTCCCGCGGCGAGAAAAGCCCACTTACCCGGTTGCCTGCGGGAGCCGGACAATGCGCAGGGCATCAAAGCCGCTGGGCCGGGCAGCTGGCAGGGGGCCCCTCGCCCAGGCAGCCCGCGCCCCCGGCCGGAGACGGGCGCATTCATCTGTCCTGGAGCCACGGAGCGTGAGCGCACAACTTGGCTCTTTGAAAACAAGGTCAGCTCAGGAGACAGGACAATGCGCTACGGGAGAAAGTGGAGCAAGTGTAAAGTTTGCCTTCGGTGTAATTAGGGGGTGATCAAGTGTGCCCCTTTCTATCCTAGCACTGACGCTAACTTTTTCATGCTTTTCCTCGTTAATGAAGCAGCGTTTTGATTAGCACTGTTTTCTAGCTGCCCCTCCCCCGCCACCGTGTGTGTGTGTGTGTGTGTGTGTGTGTGTGTGTGTGTTTAAATAGCATGCCCCGTGTTCATTTGTGTGTGAAATTTTAAACATTGAGGCTCCACCAACTTAGAATGTGTGTTTCTCTGGAATAGGTTTGGGTAAGTCTCTGAAAATGATACGTATTGGAGAAATGAGCAATGTTTGGAAGATAGTTGAGGGCTTGTTTAAATGTTAGCTTAAAAAAGATATTTTTTACCTGGACCAGCTTTGATTCCTCAGGTGCTCATTAGAGACGGTTAGGAGATGGAAGTTTTGTGTGTCTGGAAGCGGTTTTTGCTAGTAAAATACCACTGGTGAAGTTTGCCTTTTAACACTCTTGAAAACAGTGACACTGCACTTTAAAAAAATATTTTATACTTTTTAGGAACTTAGTCATCTTTCTCCCTTTAGTGAACCAGAAAAGAATACAGCTTTATTTCCTGAAATAATTTTCAGTACCGGGAAACTTGGTTTTGGGAATTCTTGTGTTATCTGTTGAAGCATTTAGTGTACTGATGCGTTCAGTGAGCTTTTGAATGAATAAGCAGCTTAAACTGATGAAGTTTAAATAGGATTATGTGCTCTGATTCTAACTGAATCAAGAGTAGGTCCTTTATATAACAAAAGGCTAATATGCAAATTGACCAGATGGTGGTACGGCCAGTTGTTATGACACACACTGACCATCAGAGGGCAGACACTTAACACAGGAGCTCCCCCCTGGTGGTCAGCTAGAAGCAGCGCTAAGGATGTCCGACTGCCAGCTTAGGCTGTCAGTTGGACATTCCCTGAGGGCTCCCGACTGTGAGACAGGCCGTCCAGTGTCTGGCACCTCGCTGGCACTCTGAAAGTATCGATTTGCACCCCCTTCCAACTCATTTTTGTGTGTGAAAAGTTTCAGTTAGATTTACCATTTTCATTGAGAATGAGGTGAAACTTACAGTTAAGGGTTCTCCCTAGTCCTGAACAGCAGTCCTAACTGAGCACAGGTGTTGACTGACGAAGGCTCAGATGCCTTAATGGGACTGGTGTTTAATTCTCTCCGGTCTCGGGGTTTGTGGAGTTTGGGTACATCCCAGGGGATTGGGTTCAAACCGCTCTGACCTGGGTTTGCTCGGGAATCTCTTCCTTCTTGGCAGCTGACCCTGAGGTTGGTCCTCGCACAACTGAGGATCCTTGTGTCTCTGTCAGAAGCAGATTCCTTTGTTACATTCTGTTCTCTGTGGTGTGGCTTAGAATAGAGATTCTGCTTCTCCCCGCCCCCCAATACCTCTAAATCCCTCTTTCCAGCTTCTCTGGAACTCTGAAAATTCCGATGATTCATGGGTGGAAATGGTGAAATGGACAAGGATTTTCTTTCTTTTTTTTTATTTTTACCTCTTTGGAATTACTCAGGAACAAGCTGTTATTATTTTGATCTTCATTGCTATTTCTGAGGGTTACTAGGTAAAATAATTTTCTTAACATTCAGCGTTTCAACACCTTTGAACTACAGGTGTTTATATAATTAGTTATATAATTAAACAAAATAAAGCATCACTTAAAATCACAAAAGATAGTATTAAAATATTAAAATATTAACTATAGCATAAATACCCCATGTTCATTTGAGAAAAATCAGATAATATAGATGAACAAAAATTTAAAAAGAAAAATTACCCTTCATCATTTACCAAAGATAACTCCAAAGATCCATTTTAATTTTGTTAACTTTTTGGTTCTGGAATCTTATCTTAGATAATCATTCCAGATAAGATAATTGGAATTAATTTTTTAAAAATATATTTTATTGATTTTTTACAGAGAGGAAGGGAGAGGGATAGAAAGTTAAAAAAGTCGATGAGAGAGAAACATCGATCAGCTGCCTCCTGCACACCTCCTACTCGGGATGTGCCCGCAACCAAGGTTCATGCCCTTGACCGGAATCGAACCTAGGACCTTTCAGTCCGTAGGCTGATGCTTTATCCACTGAGCCAAACTGGTTTTGGCTTGTTTTGATAATTGTAGGGTTTAATGAAAATTTGGGCTCTGGTTTTGAGTTCAGAGTTTTTGTTTGGCTGTTTGAATCTCTAAAACTTGACAGATAGTAAACTTCAGTTTTCCTCCTCACCCTTCTCCTTCCTCCTTCCACTGCCTTCTTCTCCCCATGCCCTTTCTTCTTTTACCATATACTCTGAAAATACCTGGGTTGAATTATCTATAACTTAGTCCTATAGTACAGTTGCTAAGAATTAAAGCATAGTTCCTTTCTTCGTTTATGTCACATGGTTACTGTCAAATACTTTACAATAAAATACCTTAATAAGAAGAGAAAGTCATTTATAAATGAAGGCAGGTGGCCACTATTCAGTTCTTTAAAGGGCTTTGGAAGATGCCTTTAAATTATGAATTAATTTGTATTTTACAACCTGATTACTATGTTATGATTCTTTTCGTTTTAAAAAACAAAATAGTAATTTTGGTGAGAGTTTGCTTTCTTATAGGTTGCTATCAAGCATTTAAAGCAGTAGATGCTTACGTTTTTAGAGTTTTGTGGCCCTATTTTCAGTACCACTTGCTACTTCTTGAAAAGCAAGTCCGAGAATTCCCACACAGTCAGACAGTCCCCGGTTGGGATGCACTTGAATGCTTTGTTTGCTGAGCTGAGAACAGCCTGCAGGAGGAAGAAGTAGATGTCCTGTCGCTTTCACACCTAGGACCAGAGAGCTGCCTTTATCAAACCTACTGGAGCCCCCTGCTGTGTGATTCTTCAGGACCAAACCCCCTTTCTGGAGAGGGATTCCCGGTGTAGGGGTGTGAGCCTGCGGTTGCCCTAAAATGGGCCTTTGATCTCACTCCCCCTGTGTTCAGTAGCCCCATTCCACAATCACGGTGGTTTTGGGTGGACGTGTGACTGGGAACCAGAACCCGGGCTGAGTGTAAAGATGGACTCTAGACACGTGCTGCCCAAGGTAAGTAAGTGCCCACACTCAGGCCGGCCCTCTGTAGCCAAGAGATTCGCATTGGCTGTAAAACAAAAGCAAGACTGTTCTGCGGTTTCTCTCAGAGACTGGCCTTCTCCTCACTCCACTGCCAAGGGTCACTCCTCTGTTTGAAACAGTTTAATAGTTGTCTCCTCATTGCCTCTAGCAGTGGATTGAATTTACCGTATTTTCCGGTGTATAAGACGACAGGGCATATAAGACGACCCCCAACTTTTCCAGTTAAAATAGAGAGAGTTTGGGATATACTCGCCCTATAAGATGACACCCAGCGTATAAGATGAACCCCGACGTTTGAGAAGATTTTCCTGGATTAAAAAGTCATCTTATATGCCGGAAAATACGGTAAAAGTTTCTGATGTCTCACTGGAAGGCGTTAAAAGATTCAGAACTCTATTTCACAGTATCTGTGACAGCATGCATGGTTATTGAACTGCTTACCTCCTCTCCTGATCATGGGGTTACTGGTGAGCAGACCTCTTCTCTCAGTTCTTCAGATCCTCCCACACGTCCTAGGAAACACGGGTCTGTCTTTGGTGCTGGCTTGAATGGACATGGTGTGGCTTGGTAGTAAGCTTTACTCCCTGCCTTAGCCAGAAACCTCACTGCACCCTGGCCGGCGTGTGGCATGGGTGTCCTTCTATCCTTCTATCCCTCTATCCTCTACCCTTCTAGCCTCTGACAGCTGCTGCTGGAGTGGTCTGCATGCTGAGTGGCAGGCATGGAAGTCTCGCACATGTTGGCAAAAACAGTGACCGCTCACCGGGCAGGGACTGGCTGTTTACTGGGGAGCAGTAGCGTCCGTTGTGAGAGCTGTGGCCCTGCAGGGTGAAGTCCCAAGTTCGATGGAGTGGCTGGTGCAGGAGAGACCTCTGGGATTTGGCCTCCCTCCCTCCCTCCCTCCCTCCCTCTCTCTCTCTCTCTCTCTCTCTCTCTCTCTCTCCTTCCCCGCCCCTCTTTTCCTCATCTCACATTTAAAGACCTTAGTATTCTAAATTCTCTGCACATCCTTGAACAGGAGGCCGCTTCTTAGCTCTTTGGCTTGGCTTATGCTATTTATTCCGCCCGGAATGTCTCTCTTCTTCCCCTGGCTGCCTCCTACTCATCCTATCCTTCGGGTGAGCTGAGTCTATCTGTATGCAAGCCCGTGTGTGTGTGTGTGTGTGTGTGTGTGTGTGTGTGTGTGTGTGTTTACACTGCACATTCCTAAGATTCCCTCCTGAGCTGGGCAGGAGAGAATAGAGAGAATGTCTCCTTTGCTTTTCCGTCCGCAGATAGACGTGAAGTTCAGATACGCTCTGTGCTGAACGGGCGAGTATTAAACCGCTCCACTTGCTTATCCAGGCCTGATGAGAAGAGTTAGGAGAGGCTGGTGCTGATTCTGTGGGGAGTGATGTGAGGACAAAATTCCCGGGGTTTGTGGGAAACCCGCAGTGAGACATTTCTAAGTCAGAGTGATATTGAGAGACGCATAAGGTGCCTCTTTGCTTAGCTTTTAAAGGAATCGCCTCTTTGATAAGCCATCGGGGCAGAATATTCAAAGCAATCCGTCTAGAAATAGACCCGCGTTAGCTTTTCGGAGTTCTTCAAGCCAGCCAATCAGAAGACAGGGTGCCTGCAGCCACGTTTTCCTTTTGGTTCCTGGTTCCTATGGCAATAGGAAGAGAACGCAGGGCATCCCTCTCCTACCTCTTTTAGTAACTGTCTGCTTTCGAAAAATGCCATAAATTCTTCTTGTCCTTACTGATGACAGTGTTTCTCAGCATTGCGGCCCATTTTGGTTTTTGGTTATATAGCAGATAGGACAAAATTAATAAACTAGCAGTTTCCTTAACCAATGTGATAGCCTTGGCTGTAGAACCTATAAATATAGCCTGTCTAAATGGATGTTTGCTGATACAGTGGTACCTCGAGATACGAGTGCCCTAACATACGAGATTTTTGAGATACGAGCCGTCGAGCGAGCGATTTTTGCTTTGAAATATGAGCAACAGTTGAGATACGAGTCATCGCGCGGATCGGCCGGCTGCACACGACCCACCAGTTTATCGCGACTCGAGCGTCTCCTAGTTTCCCACGCCTCAAGGTTACGGAACGAATTAGACTCGTATCTCGAGGTACCACTGTATTAGGACCCCATGTGAACTGTTTCTTGTTCGCTATGAACAACCCTAAGACAGAATACTGGTCATTACATGTAGCTAAATGTGAAATTATTATTACTATTATTATTTAAATGTAGATTTTTTATTGATTTCAGAGAGGAAGGGAGGGGTTAGAGAGACAGAAACATCTGTGATCAGAGAGAATCATTGATTGGCCACCTCCTGCACGCCCCCTATTGGGGATCAAGCCTGCAACCCAGGCATGTGCTCTTCTTGATCAGAATCGAACCCGGGACCCTTCAGTCCACAGGCCGGCGCTCTCTCCACTGAGCCACACCGGCGAGGCTGAATGCGGAATTATAACACGTTTCATAGGGGCTCTGCATGGAAGGCCTCCCTTAATGTGCCCATTGTGCTGTCCCTGGTTTCTCTGAGCGTGAGGCTGAGGTTTTGAAAGAGGCTTAGTGTGTGTTGTTGTTGGCTTAATAAGTAGGTCAATAAGTGTTTGTTAAAATTGGGACACACCCAAGGTATCAGGGCAAAGTCTTTAGACATATTTAACAATGAGATAGTGTTCTAGACGTTTAAATATGTACTACTTTAAAAATCAGCTTTGAAAGAGAGAGAAAGAGACAACCGTATATATTGTAAATATACCGTATTTTCCCAGATATATGATGATTTTTTAACCTAGGAAAACCTTCTCAAAAGTCGGGGGTCGTCTTTTTTTTTTTTTTTTTTTTCTTTTGGTGTAGTGTTCCTTATGAATATATATGAATATATCACAACTTATTATGACGTCTTATAGGGCGGGTATATCTCAAACTATATTTTAACTGGAAAAGTTGGGGGTCGTCTTATATGCCTAGTCATCTTATACACTGGAAATACGGTAGCCATTATGAAGAAGTCTTTACATTATTCAGTTAAAGAATGATGGATAATAGTTATTCTTCAATAGTCAACATGGATTTCCAACTAGGTCTAAATTTAAAATGAGAAGTTCAAGCATCAATTACTGCTGTGGTCCTAGTTGCATTTTAATACTCTTCGGTTGATAAATGTGGAACTTTTATTTTTACCCTTAATTTTCCAATTAAATCCCCGGTCTGTTGGGTTATTAGGCCGAAGAGAGCGCTTGCTCAGACTAGCGGGATGGCCTTCCTTGTTAACAGGAGGGTGAGTGGCATTACCCATTGAAAAGACGATTTTCAGCGCCGTGGTTGGTCACTCAGCTGCGAGGTAACGGAGGGTGAAAGTAGGGCAGGTCCAGGACCTTTATAAAGCTGGCACCGCTCTGTGCCCACGGTATTGCCACGGATACAGCAGATAAATTCTTGGCAATTAGACCCTCAAAGCGCCCTTTACATTTTTCTCTCTGAAGTTCAATACCAAGCTTTAAAAAACCCTTATGTGTTTTTGGAAGAAATTTTTATTTAACACTAAAGGGAAGAGGAAGCAAGCAGAGATAGGTAGGATTGGCGAGAGAGAGAGTCAGACCGAGTGTCTGGACGTGGCATGAAAAGGAGGAGACAGGAGAGCTTGGGGTACAGTAGCACCCACAGAGCCCTGCTGGGGGACTGCAGCCCCAGTGCCCACAGGCCGCAGCGGCCACCTCAGCCCAGTGCCTGTCAATGCCCTGGTTATAACAGTTCCTGTGTGAAATCCAATTCTTAGAAGAAGTCTCAGCATTTTCTTCATATCAATGGGTTCCCATATTTTGTACGCATTGGTTAGCCCAGTGGTTCTCAACCTTCCTAAGGCCGCGACCCTTGCATCCAGTTCCTCATGGGGTGGTGACCCCCAACCATGAGATTTTGCTACTGTGATGCATCATGATGTAAATATCTGCATTTTCCGATGGTCTTAGGCGACCCCTGTAAAAGGGTCGTTTGACCCCCAAAGGGGTCGTGACCCACAGGTTGAGAACCACTGGGTTAGGCCATTAGATGGTTAGAAACCCGAGGAAGATCATTATTTTCCTTCGCATGTTAGTGTCTTCACTTCTAATATCGGAGGGGGCGGGGAGAAGTTTGGACTAAATAGTCTTCCTGTTAATAGTTTATGATTCTTTGATTTATTGAATGAAGATTTGTCGACTTTTTTTTAAGTTTTGGATCCCAAGTTATTAGCAGAATCTAATCAGGGTACGGTATCTTATGCCTTCATGGTTTTTAACCTTGAGCAAACATATTTTAAAATTTATATTTATTATTTTTAGAGAAAGGGAGAGAGAGAGAAAGAGCAAGGAGTGGGGGGAGAGAAACATCCATTTTGTTGTTCCATGTGCCCATGCATTCACCGGTGGAGTCTTGTATGTGCCCCGACTGGGGATCAAACCCCCCCATAACCTTGGTAAATCCGGATGACATTTAACCAACTCAGCTACCCCACAAGGGTCGAGGCACATATAGTAAACCTTGCAGAGGGCACCTGACTGTTCTTACTGAAGAAATGAACATGGATTTGTAGGTGACTTGGGTGTTAACTTGAAATCAGTTGCTGAATGCATGTGTGTATCATCCTTACACTATTCTGCGATACAAATGCTTCTATGATTTGGATAACAGCAACGATCTCCCCCCCCAAATTAAATTGAACTACGAGGTTGTTGGGAGTTTATTTAAATCAAGTCATCTGTATAATCTATGTATAGCCATGTGCTGGTTCGGGGCCTTTTCTCTGCCTGATACTTGTGATTTGTGCTGATGTAAGTATTCTTTTAGTAAGCATTTGCTGCACATCTCTGCATAGAGTGGTGGTGGGAAGGAAACAAGTTTGCTTAGAGTCAGACAGGATTAATTAACTACTGTATTTCCCGGCGTATAAGATGACTGGGTGTTTAAGACGACCCCCAACTTTTCCAGTTAAAATATAGAGTTGGGGATACACTCACCCTATAAGACGACCCCCGACTTTTGAGAAGATGTTCCTGGGTTAAAAAGTCATCTTATGCGCCAGAAATTCGGTGATTCTGCCATCAGTTAGCTCTTGTTCTCTTGCACCTTGGACAAGTGGCCACTTCAACAAATCAAGTCCCCTGACCCTCCGCTTCCTCTTCTGTAAAATGCCTAATACTTGTCTTTACAAGCCTTTAGGAGAGTTTCCTGTGTCAGCTGTCCAGCTATTACAAGATCTTGGTGAATGGCAGCTGTTTTCATTATACAACATCCTTTTTTGTTTTTTAATATATTTTATTGATTTTTTTACAGAGAGGAAGGGAGAGGGATAGAGAGTTAGAAACATCGATGAGAGAGAGACATTGATCATCTGCCTCTTGCACGACCCCCACTGGGGATGTGCCTGCAACCAAGATACATGCCCTTGACCGGAATCGAACCTGGGTCCTGTCAGTCCGCAGGCTGACGCTCTATCCACTGAGCCAAAACAGTTTTGCCTATGCAGCTTCCTTTGTGGCACTCTGTTGAAAGTGTTGGGGTGGCAGAATACTCTGCCTGGAATATCAGTGACGTGCTTCTAATATATTGGCTATGGTAAGCTTTGGCATAAAGGCACACACTGGAAATGTATGGCATTTTCATTGCTACCAAAAAAAGCTGCTTAGTTTTTTAAAAATTCCATTTGGTGCCTTGGTTTTGTATTCTTCAAATGCCTTTTCAGAATAACCTCCATATTCTAGTCGCACTGTGGGTGAGGTGTCACTGGTAAGTGGCAGGTGCTGGATAGGAACCAGGGGTATCCGCTTTCAAGCATCGCCGGCTTTGTGCGTTACTTTTGGGGTAACCATAGCATTGACCTACCAAACCAGACAAAACTTGGAAGTTATGCTGGGGTAGCAGGCAGAAACCTGGACTTGGTTATAGTACATGAGGATGTTTGATGCTCCTAATTATAGCGAGAATAAACAGTTTATGAGGTCGGGTCTAAGACTATAGTTAAACCCAAACACCCACCTTCAAATTTTTTTTCATGATTATCGATTTTGCCAAAGTAGGTTAATTGACCTTTAGATCTGAAAAAGCACTTTGAATACCATAAGTAATCCAATGGTTTTCAAATACTAATCGTAATGCATGTTTATTTTTATATTTTTTCTTTTTTCTTTAGATCTGAAAAAGCACTTTGAATACCATAAGTAATCCAGTGGTTTTCAAATACTAATCGTAATGCATGTTTATTTTTATATTTTATCTTCTTTCTAATTTCCCTGAAAACCAGCAAGCTCTTCAAAGAGAATGGAATAGGTAAATGAATAAGCTGTTCATTCTTGCTCATGTCCAGTGAACTTTGTAAACCAAGTCCAAGGTGAAAATCATATCCCCAGGTTTTTTCTTCGGGCAGGCAAAATATGGATGACGCTAACAATCAGCTGTGTTTTTACTTAGCTTTTGAATTGCCTGTCTCTCTCCACCTATCCCTCATCTTTCTGGTCCCTATAGCTTAACGTCTCTAGGTTTCCTGTGATTTTATTTAGGGACCTGCAAAACTAACCATATAAAAAAATTCAGGTGGTCCAAGCTTGTACAAAAGAGGCGCCAGTCTTGTGGAATGAATGTGGGTTTTAAAAACAGACAAACCAAGGTTGGCGATTCTGGCTCTCCCCCCTGCCGCGTGCCCTTGCAAATGCCCTCGCCTCTGAGCGCCCATTTCCTTACCCCGTGATGTGGGCATCAGAGAGCACACTCAGAGCGCCTGTATTGATGGCAGTCCTAATTCTCTGACCTAAGCTTGCTTTTCCGAAGTCGCAGTCAAAACCTCACCACTAATCTCGTTTCGCATTCCAACCTGCACAGTTCCCTTTCCCGGGGTGCCATGGAGTCACTCTCTCCCCCTCTTGACTCCCCCGGATCTGGAGGATTACGGGTTGTCAGCAGAAACCTTGTAACAGGACAGCAAGCGGGCCCTCTCCCCAGGTCTCAGCGAGTCGCCTCTCACCGCCATCCCTGACCCCCCGAACCGCCACGGGTGCGCCCCGCCTAACTGACGTTCAAGTTGCCTGTGTGAAGGAGTGATTTGCTGTGGCCTCTAACTGCTTCTTCTCTTCCTTCCTTTTTGTCATTCTGCAGTGTTCTGTGCCAAGGTCTTTGTGGCTAGGCTGCGCCAACCTGGTAGAGAGCATGTGCGCACTGAGTTGCCTGCAGAGCATGCCCAGTGTCAGATGTCTCCAGGTGCCTCTCTTCTTTCTTGTTGTAAATGTGTTTTTACGTATGCCATGAACATGTGTTGAAACTTGCAGTAGTGTGTTTAAGCCAATGTTAAGTCTGCTAAATGTTCTGTGTAACCCTCTGCTCTCCTCCAGCCTGGGGGCCCCACACGGAGGCCTTAGGCCCAAGGGGGGGCGGCCCTTCGGAGCAAATGGGTCTTCGGCTGCTCCTCTTTTTCTGCTCCTGCTTTTAATTCGCACCCCGCCCCTGGGACCTGTGATTCTCATGTCCAATAGCTGTGCATGTGCCCCAAACCCGGATAATTCCCATTTGGCTACTTTTAACAGCTCTCTGTTCCATCGGGAGGGTTTTATAATTAAAACGGTGCTTTTTCTATTTTGAAACTCATCCTTTTGGCCTGCTTTCCCCGCCTCCTTCCCAAAAGGAGCGGGGAGAGAGTCCCCAACGCTAAAGCCTCCAATTGGGGTTCACAAAGATCACAGCTTTACGCTGCCAGCAACTGTCAGTTCAGGCCACTCACTCACCAAAGGCCAGATCTGACACCTGTCCTCTGGGCCACCCCGTGTCCAGGCCGAGGCCGGCAGAGAATTCCACAGATAAAATAAAACTTTGGGGGGGGGGGGTGCGGGGCGTGTGGGGAGGGGGTGCAGGTGGACTGACTCACGGGACCGATTCGTAGAGTGCCAGGCAGAAGACATGCGCTTTCCTGGGGAAGCTCTGGGTAGAGAAAGCATGTGTTTCATGAAGCGTGGTTCAGGGGCAGTCTTCTGGCATGTTCCGGGCACTCTGATATGTCTTTAAGAAGCAGCCTTAAACTCCTGGCGGCGGCCTGGGGCGGGAGGGGAGCAGAGTCAGGAAGTGAGCTAGAGGGTGTGATTCATGGCCGGGGTGACTTGACGGTTCCCAAGGTCATCTCTGCAGTCATGTTCCGGCCTGTAAATGGAACGGGGAGCCGGGGCGGGGAGCACTTCCTTCAGGGGGGATTGTGTGTTTTATTTATGTTCTTGACTAGCGTTTGTGTGGTTATTGATTCAGATCGCTGTTGGAGAAAATGGAACCGTAATTTCACTAATACACTAACTAGAGAGCGGATGCCATGTGAGATCCGGCTGTCTGAGAGTCCATAGAAAAGGGTGGGCTGTACCCCGTGGGGGCCGGAGCCTGGGCGTGTCAGGGAGGCTGCGTGGAATGAATATTATCTGGAAAAGCAGCTTCTCTGCACGGGGTGTCAGTGGAACTGAAGTGGCCTGAACTGGCCGGGAGCGGTGCATGTGCTCTGCCTTGGGGCTGAATAATGGATATTTGCATTATAATAATAGTAGTCTCTGCTTTTCTGAAAAATGCTTATTACTTGAATGTCACAGTTGCTCTTTAGTAGGGGGAGAAGTGTAAGAAGGGGGAATTGTGGTTGTGAGGTTTGGAGGTGCAGAAACGTTTTGCACTCAGCGGAGTGGAAAGGCGGCGCTCAGCAGATTTTGAGTTGGGAATCCACAAGGTGGGGCGGGTGGGAGGAAGGCTGGGTTCCTACCTTGTTGCAATGGAAACCGACATGTGTTCAGAGTGTGTCTTTGACTCATCTCTCCCAGCGAAAGTCACTTAAGAGGAAAAATGGAAACTTTGTGCCTTGATTGACTTTGAAATAAGGCGAACGATTGAATGAGACCCACTGAAATGTGAATGGAGCGCATACTGTCTTTCCAGGGCAGAGGGGGTTTGGTTAGGTTTTTGCTTGCTTTGGTGGTAAAACGACACATGTGCTCAGCTGATGGGAATGAGAACATCATTACTGTTTTGTTCCGTCTGTGAATGAAAAGTAACATGTTATGAACCTGGGAGCCTGCCTTTCTCTTTCCCATGGGTCTTACGTATCATTTTAGTACCAGTTCTTCCTCTCCATTTCCGGTCTCCCACCTGAGCTGCAATGTAGTGACGGATTTGGGGTGTGAGCTTCCAGAAAATGCCTGTTGCTTGTGTGCTGTATGTTCGGTTTCTCACAAAGATGGCTTGTGCTCCTGAGTTGCATGAAAGGGTCCCCCTTAAAGTGCTCACACCGGACCTAGTGACAGTTTATCTGCAGCCATTGAGCCTGTTTATATGACCGAACGAAGGAATTTCCTGAAAAGCAGTACAGATGTAGCTACCATTAGGCCAAATGCAATCCCGCTAGTGTGTGCTGTAGATGCGAATGGAAAAGGCATAAAAAGTAAAAACCACTTCCCTCAATAAACCTGTTTTTAAAAAAATCACTTACCACCCGCTTGGTGCTTCACATCCATCCGCTTTGTGATAACCGCGTGAGGAGGCCTTACCTCCCCGTTTTTCCGTGTGGAAGGCGAGTCTCAGCGCTGATGTGTGTGATGGACCAGGTTAGTACAGTGGTACCTCGAGATCCGAGTTTAATTCGTTCCGTAACCTTGAGGCGTGGGAAACTATGAGACGCTCGAGTCGCGGTAAACTGGTGGGTCTTGTGCAGCCGGCCGATCCGGGCGATGACTCCTATCTCAACTGTTGCTCGTATTTCAAAGCAAAAATAGCTCGCTCGATGGCTCGTATCAAAAATCTCATGTGTTAGGGCACTCGTATCTCGAGGTACCATTGTACAGTATTTGCCTAGCTGTGAAGTGATGGGCTGACCTTTGACCTCCAGATTTCGCTGATTCCAGAATTTTACACCGGAATGTGACTATTTTTAGAGTTTCCCATCGTCATTTTGTTGGTATCTGGTGTAGAGCTTGTTGAGTCATTATTTCAGAATAATGGCTGTAGGAGGGGAAATGGCACGCCCTTTGCCAAAATGAGCTCTCTGACCCCGAAAGCCAGTGAGATGCCTCGGCGGCAGTCGGTAGTTGAACGCCATGGCTGCTGACTGGCATCTGGTGTGCGCTGGGCCTGCCCGGTGCTGGGCATGCAGAGATGAGCAGCTCAGACTGGTCACTGCTCTCAAGAACCTGTTGTAGTCAGTAGACCTGTGAACACAGGTCCAGACGGAACCTCAGGGTCCGGTGTGGATGCGTATTAAAACTCGGAAGTTAGCCAGACCTGGATGTGCTCTTAAAAAAATGGGAACCAGTTGAAACTGGGACCAAACCCTCGGCATTTTTTGGAATAGTTGAACTCTGGAATATCCTGATGTACATGGACCAAGCTGGACTGCATTGCTGTTGCAGTCGGTTCAGAGAGCCAGATTCAGCCAGCTGATGGCGAACATCAGATGCTCAGAGTTCAGAGCATGTGGGAGGTTTTCTAAGACTCTAAGCTTCTGTGGCACAGGTGTGACACCAGTGTTAACACTGGTACAGCTGGTCACGTGTTTCCCACCTCCTCACGGCTGTGTGGGCCACAGGCACAGGCTCATTCAGTCCTTTCTGGGGAAGTGTCCGTCACGCCTGTTTTGTATGTAAAGTTGAGTCAAATCGCCTCAGGCCACACATTTAAGTGGCGGAGCTGAGTGAGAAACCGGGGTCTGGTGCATGCAAAGCTCATGTCTGAGTCAGCATGCTAGAGGGACATCCACTGGGCAGCTGCCGTTTTTAGGTTGAAACTCTCTGTTTTTAGTGTGAAAGGCCTAACGCTCAGGGCCTGGCATGTCGAGGTTCAGCGCTAGCGGGCTGGCAGCTTTTCTGGGGAATGCCACCGGCCAGCTGTCACTGGGGCGGGTGGAACAGCTTTCCGCGGGGGAGGACGGACTCCTTGGGATGGCAGCGTGGGACAGGAGAACCGAGTTTAGTGCCCTCTTCCGAGCCCCATGGAGAGAGTGCCGGACAGTCACACAACCTCCTGGCAGCGGCTTCGCTCGTTTCTCTTTGGAGAAAGGGGACCGCTTGCCAGCAAGAACCCTGCCTCCAGAGCGCACAAACCTGAATTCTGCGCTGCTGCCTGCATAGCTGCTCCATAGCTCTGACACGAGGCACGTGCTTTGCCTTCCTGCCCTCAGTTTCCTTATCCCCCCAAATGGAGGCAGTTTTATCTACTCTGTGAAATAGATTGGGGGTGGGGGGCGCGTGCAGCAACCTCTCTTGCTGATTGCCCGCTCTTTTGGGGACAAAAATCTATTTCTTTTCCGGGTTCCCCACTCAAGAAGGGAGAATTCCAGTCTCAGAGTCTTAGCTCAGGGCAGGGGAAGGAGGAGAAAATTAAGACCGTGCACATGCTGTGGCCTCTGCGGTCAGGCGCTCTCCTTTGGTTAAAAAATAAAATAAAATAAAACCCATTGGTAATCTCACCACTAACTCATCACCACCCAGAGGAGCATTTGGTCTGTGCGCTCTGCCTGTCATGCAGGGAAGAATCTGTGAAACCCTGCAGGTTCTCTGCGTTGTCATGTGATGATAACGATTTAGCTGCGGTTTCTAAATGCACCTTGCCCAGAATAGCTCTGCATTTATCTGTTTCATAGAGCAGAGCTCTTAGAATTTTTTACATAAAATCTTGACTCCTGTGGAAATTTTCACACATGCACAGATAAACATTCAAATCAACCTTGAACACATTTTTAAATTAGACTGTTCTTAGTTCCACTCTTTCCTTCTCCAACTTCGAGCAAATCTTAGAAGGCTTAAACAGAAAAGGAGTCTGACAAATCACTGTTTTATGTCAGCATTCGAACATTTTTAAACAAGGTTCAGAGATTTAAAAATAAAGTTGTACTGAAGGTTATAAAAGACATGTAAAGTTTCCTTCAACCCCAGGTCTCACTTGCCAAACTATCCATTGCTGGTTTCCCATTATTTCAGGAAAAAAAGTTTTAAAAAATACAAACAGAACCAAACTACATATTTTTTATTAATAAATTTTTCAATTAATATACATTGATCATTTTTCATATCAGCATATAAAACCCAACTGTTTTATAACTATGTAATAGTATTTTATCATATGGCTTTGTAATTAAAAAAATATTTCCATTCATTTCAGAGAGGAAGGGAGAGGGAAAGATAGATAGAAATATTAATAATGAGAATCGCCGAAACTGGTTTGGCTCAGTGGATAGAGCGTCGGTCTTCGGACTGAAAGGTCCCAGTTTCGATTTGGGTCAAGGGCATGTACCTTGGTTGCAGGCACATCCCCAGGAGGGGGCGTGCAGGAGGCAGCTGATCGATGTCTCTCTCATCGATGTTTCTAACTCTGTATCCCTCTCCCTTCCTCCCTGTAAAAAATTAATAAAATATATTTTAAAAAAGAAATATTAATAATGAGAATCATTGATTGGCTGCCTCCTGCACACCCCACACTGGGGACTGAGCCCACAACCCAGGCATGTGCCCTGACCAGGAATTGAGCCATGCCCTCCTGGCTCATAGGTGGACGCTCGACTACTGAGCCACGCCAGCTGGGCTGTAATTTTTTAATTCTTTGTATTACTATAGCCAGTTCCTTATTTGAGGAACTTGAGGCGTGTGTGTGTGTGTGTGTGTGTGTGTGTGTGTGTGAGAGAGAGAGAGAGAGAGAGACAGCACTTTACTAATTTCACTGAACATACATTTTTTGGGCTTGCATGATTATGTCTGTAGAATGAATTCCTAGAAGTATAATTGCTTTCTCAAGGAATACCACTATTTTATTATGAAGTTATCTGGATGCAGACTAGTTTAGTAATCTTTCCCATGCCACTCCTGACCAGGGCTTTCTCTTTAATACTGTACTGCAGGCCTGTCCCCACATTCAGAGTCTGTAAGTTTCCCACTAACGGCACCTTTATCACTCGTGGCTGGAAGGGGTGAAGGAGAGGACTGTTATTTTTCTTTTTGAATTACAGCGTATTTCAGAAAAGTGCAGAAATCTTAAGCGTATAGCTCAGTGATTTCTCACAAAGTGGGCAGTGCTTCATGTATAACTAAATTGTTTTCCTGGCGGGCAGACCAGTTTGGATCAGTCATTGTCATAGCTCTGGATAGCTTTACAGATTTTGAAGTCTTGCTTTTAAAATATGATTAAAAATAACCTGCACTTGTTTAAATTTCAACTAATAATAAAAAATGACATGTTAACGTGATGCATTAAGACTTTCTACCATCATTTTAAATCACTAACACTCCTCTTAATAGATATATTACTGATTTTAAGAAACCCTCTCTTCCGTTTAAAGACTGCTTTACTTTTTGAAACATTTTAAGTCATATTGAGTAGATCATTTTTATACCTAAATATACTGATTTCTTAGATGAAAGAGTGTGCTCAATTAAAACACTTTAGATTCTAAAAGTATACTTTTGAGAGGCTGGTTCAAAAACAAAAGACAGCCCTATCTGGTTTGGCTCAGTGGATAGAGCCTCAGCCTGCGGACTCGGGGGTCCCAGGTTCGATTCCGGTTGGGGGCACATGCCTGTGTTGTGGGCTTGATCCCCATTAGGGGACGTGCAGTAGACAGCCGATCAATGATTCTCATCATTGATGTTTCTGTCTCCCTTTCCCTCTCCCTTCCCCTCTGAAATCAATAAAGATATATTAAAAAAAAAAAAAGAGGGCCAGGTCAAGTTACATTCCTAAAAGCAATGGATGGGAGTCCACTCATCCTTTTCGAATGCCCTAAGTGGCACTGGGTATTTTAATCTTGTGTGTCTTTGCCATTGTGATGAACGAAAATGTAAAAATAATACAGTGTCATGTACAATTGTTTGCTTGCTAGTGAGGTGGAATGTGCATACGTATTTACTTATTGGCATTTCTGTTTCTTGTTTTATGAGTTATCGCTTCATTCCTTTTCCCCATTTTTTAATTGGTGACTTTATTTTTTTTTTAAAAGTATGATTTGTAGGAAATCTTATTGCAGATATTTCCTCCAGTTTGACACTTGCCTTTCAGTTTTGCTTATAATGTTTTTGCCCTGAAGGAAGTTTTGAAAGAAACTTTACCTTTTATGTGATCACTAGAGGCCCGATGCACGGAGATTCGTGCAAGAATAGGCCTGCCTTCCCCTGGCTGCTGGCACTGGCTTCCCTCTGGCACCCGGGACCTGGGCTGCTTCCCTCTGGCTGCCACTGCCACCCCCCGGGGCATGCTCCGAGCTGCGCTGTGGCCGCTCGGAGCACGTCTCCACCCCTTGTGTGTGTCCACTGGGGCTGGGAGTGGCCTGCAGCCTGCTCCTGAGCTGGTCATGGCAGTTAGGGCGTCCCGGCCTAATTGCATATTGCGTCTTTATATATATAGCTAGAGATACTCCTTTGCCATTCCTTTCCTGGTTTTTGTCTTTATGTTTTGCATGTAATTCTTTCAGTTACTCTGTCATTTATATTGGTCTATGCCCCTGGTTGGCAAACTGCGGCTCACGAGCCACATGCGGCTCTTTGGCCCCTGGAGTGTGGCTCTTCCACAAAACACCACGGCCTGGGAGAGTCTATTTCGAAGAAGTGGCGTTAGAAGAAGTTTAAGTTTAAAAAATGTGGCCTTCAAAGAAATGTTAATCGTTGCACTGTTGGTATTTGGCTCTGATGACGAATGAGTTTGCCAACCACTGGGCTATGCTATCCATCAGGGCTCCACATTCCTTCTAACTGGCCAGCCTGTGTTTGATCAGATTTTCCCAGTTGATTGAAGTCCTAGGCTCATGATTCACTTCCTTGTGCCCTGCGATGCCCACTCTCTGTCTTTGGAGCCCTGGCTGTTGCTTTCCTTGGGACCATCAGTCACCCACCTGCAGGCCTGGGGGCCCGCGCTGTGCCTTTACATCTAACCCTGGTTCCAGAGGGTGGATGTGGTGAGCTTTGGAAGCTTAGTGCCAAACAAAAAGATTCGTTTAACATTTTCCTGGAAGAATTATTTTTATCTGTTCTTGTTATAATTGGAAATTTAAAAAAACCCTCTCCCTGTCGTATTTTCTAAAGTCGGGGTGACTTGGTGATCACAAGTAAATCCCTGTCTTGCTGAAAGTCTGATGTGCGCCGGGCCTGACTAGCATCCAGGAAGTCACGTGCCCTTTTCTCTGGAAGGAGCCGCTGCTGCGAGAGAATGAAAACTGAAACTGGCTGTACTAATGGTTTTAATTCATGGTTCCCGAACCAGGGTTGATGGATAAGGCTGAACGGTATAATTTGAGCATAGGGTGGGTAAATGGGGTTCAGATCGCATTAAAAGATGTCTTTTTACATTTTTCAACGAAACATGTGATGCCTCATACTACTCAAACCACTCCACTTGTTTGTAAAGCAAACGCTGGTTTTATGCATTTCTGTTGATTGACATTGTTTTGTTTAGGGGAGTAACCCTTTTTCATTGGCACGCTCTTTTTTCATTGTAGTATCGTGTGGTTGTTTTGTTAATCCTCACCCAAGGATATTTTCCACTGATTTTTAGAGAGAGTGGAAGGGAGGGGGAGAGGCAGAGAGAGAAACATGAGCAAATTCAGATAGAGAGAAAGAGAGCTTGTGACTTGCTAGGGGTACACACCTACTAAGGCTTTAAACCTAGTCTCTCTATTCCAATATACCTTACTGCTTCTTAAAGGAGACACTGTTTTCATAGAGATGATTACTTTAAGTGGTAAACAGAGTTTTCTAAATCCTAAAACACTTACACTATAGGAATGCAACTTACTATACCTGTAGCTTCCACAATCAAATATCTTTTTTTAGAGGCCTTCTTTAACCTCCCAATATAAAATACCATATTTTCTGGTGTATAAGACGACTTTTTAACCCAGGAAAATCTTCTCAAAAGTTGGGGGTTGTCTTATACGCTGGGTGTTGTCTTATAGGGCGAGTTTATCCCAAACTCTATATTTTAACTGGAAAAGCTGGGGGTCGTCTTATACGCCCATTCTTCTTATATGCCGGAAAGTATGGTAACTCTGCTTTTCACTCAGTGCCTTCTCCCTGCTTTATTTATTTTTCTTCATATCACTTAGCACTGCCTGAAGTTATATTCCATGTT
Organism: Lasiurus borealis; assembly: GCA_004026805.1. NCBI lineage: Eukaryota > Metazoa > Chordata > Mammalia > Chiroptera > Vespertilionidae > Lasiurus > Lasiurus borealis. The sequence goes on from PVJN01004479.1 coordinate 63,593, forward strand.
TGTTTTTTTCTCTCCGGTCTTTCTCCCTCACCAGTTCTGAGTTCTTTGAGTTTATGTATTCATGTGAGTTGAAAGAATACCTGGAGGTTAAATTGCTTGCTTTGAAGACTAGCTTGTATTTACTTAAGAAATATTCTTTCTGTTATACAATACATGCAGATTGTGGAATGTTGGAATAAAGGAAAATGACTAGTAACTTTCAATGTAGGGGGTGCCACTCAGTGTTTTGGCTTAGCTTTCGTTTTTAATCTGTGCATTTGTTTTGTTTTTAAGATCTTTAAGATAACGTAAGAAAAGTTATGTTTTTATTGATTTTAGAGAGAGGGAAAGGGAGGGGGAGAGAGAGATAGAAACATTGACTGGCTGCCTCCTGCATGCCCCTTATTGGGAATTGAGCCTGCAACTGGGTTATTGATTTTAGAGAGGGAGGAAGGGAGAGGGAGAGAGAGATAGAAACATTGATTGGCTGCCTCCTGCATGCCCCTTATTGGGAATTGAGCCTGCAACTGGGGCACGCGCCCTGACCAGGAATTGAACTGGAGACTGCTTGTTCAGTGGCTGATGCTCAACCATTGAACTACACAGCCAGCATGTTTTACAAGTGGAGATTATTTTATATGCGTTTTGTATATTTTTGATGTACACATGCACACGCATACATATTGCGACCCTTAACAACATAGGTTTTCATTGCACAGGTTCACATGAACTCTCCCCTACCCCCCATAAATACTGTCTCCTCTCCATGGATTAGAGTTTGCTGATACACAGGGTCAACTGTACACATTGATCTACACCATTTTCTGTTTCAATCTTGAGCATCCTCGGATTTGATATTCGAGGAGGTCCTAGAATCAATCCCCTGTGAATACTGAGGGACAACTAAGTTTTTGGGGAGTCAGAAGTTATACATGGACTTTTGACTGTGCCAGGGAGACAGCGCCCCTATCCCCTGCATTTTTCAGGGTCAACTGTAATTTCATATGCTATATTTTATATTCTATATACTTTGTGCACTTGTTCAGGATGGCTAAATTAATGTTCTATTATTAAAAATTTCTCATAACAATCTGAAAGTACTATATCATGGATTTTACAAATATCCCAAATGTGTCATTTTTCTGAGTGCGTAGAATCTTCATTTTTTATTATTGAAAAACGAATCACCATCTTGGTGTACACAATTTTGCCTGCATTGTGAACTGCTTAGGCTGTGTAGCTCTTGTCAAACTGCTCTCCGGAGGGCTTACATCTCATGGTCCTCTCACTAGGACTGAGCATTATTATTGTGGAAAAGTTTAGCCAGCCTTTTTTTTTTTAAAGTGATTCAGTGGTACATTCTAAATTCACCAGCTCTTTACCAATGGCAGCCCTCTGAGCAATTTGAGTCTGTTGAGTCAGCGGAGGCCCGGCCTGCTAAAAGCAGATCTCCCACTATTGGATTGCTTGGCCGAGAAACAGAACTCCAGACACACAACAGCTGTGCCAGCCTCTGCGCTCCGATCGGATTGCCCGGGTGCTCTGACTAGAGAGCAAAATCAGGATCATCCCATTAGAGGTCACTCCGAAAATGCTTAACGCATAGAATCACTCACACAGATTTCTGACCACCCACTGTGTGCCATGCATTCTGTTAAAGCAAAGAACCAGCTGCCAACCTGTGCCGGTAGATGCCATGTGAAGAGTCATTTCCCTGTTACAGGGAACCTTCCTTCCACCCATCCTGCACTCAGAAAACCAGGAGTAAAAGGCAAAGGTTGATTAAATCCTTCATCCTAAGACCACAGGAAGTGAAAAGTTAGGGTTACAGTAATGGCAGGCAGAGGAAACTGTCACCTTATAATTACAGGAAGGACTTCGCCAAAAGCAGCAGCTCAGGGGCTGAAGGGGGGTGTCATCTAGCAGTGACCGGCCGGGGGGAGACACGGCCCCGCGGTGTGAGGTCAGTGCTGGGAGATGCTTGCTGAGATGTCTGCGGGAGGTGGTGAGAGGCGCACACAAGACTGCAGCACACCCTTCCTGGGGCTGCTCCCCCCCCTAATTGGAAGTGTTGGGTGTCCTGTGGACTGTCCATTGAAAGATGGCTTTTATGTGTTTGGAGGCCGTGTCAAGCTTCGTTGTAAGTTACAATGCAAGGTGGATTGAGTGCTTCCTCTGCTCTAGTGTTTCAGTGGTGTTTCCTCCAAAGGAGGGCATTTTACACAATCACAGCCTGAGGATGGACTCAGTGAATTAACATGGGCACATCGCTGCCCGCCAGCCCTCAGGCTGGGCTCAGTTACAGCTGAGGTCCCAGGAATAATGTCCTTTACAGCAATTGCCTCTCCCTGCCAGACTGCTTTCCTTTCTTTCCATCCGGGAGAGCTCCTTCTCAATCTTTGCTGGACTTTTGTGATCGCAATACTTGATTATAGATCGCAATTTTGTAGCATGTCTGTCAGTTTGGATTTGTCTGTAGCTTCCTTAGGATGAGGTTTGGGTTATTCATCTTCGATAGAAACATCTCAGAAGTAATGGGTTTGATCGATCTCATTACTAATGATGGTCATCTTGATTCCTTGAGCGAGGTCAGCGGTTCTCAACCTTCCTAATGCCACAACCCTTTAGGACAGCTCCTCGTGTGGTGGTGACCCCCAACCATAAAGTTATTTCCATTGCTACTTCATCACTGTAATCTTGCTACTGTTATGAACTGTAATGTAAATATCTGATAGGCAGGATGCATTTTCATTGTTACAAATGGAACATAATTAAAGCATAGGGATTAATTACAAAAACAATATGTAATTATATATTGTGAGATATTTATTTCTCATTACAAATAAATGAAATTTTGTCTTGAATCATGGTGTAGCATGGGCAACAGTCTTCCTATGACAACAGTAAACTACATGGCTACACTTTGCTACACCGAGGAGCGGTCTGTTGGTTCCTAAGACCATGGGAAATAGGTGTTTTCTGATGGTCTTAGGCGACCCCTGTGAAAGGGTTGTTTGACCCCCAGGTTGAGAACCGCTGAGCTAGGCGATATCTAGCAGCTTTCTTCACTATAAACTATGTCTTTTCCCTTTGTAGTTCAGTGTTTTGTTTTTGTGGAGAGGTGCTTTGAAATGGTGTGAATGTTCTCTCTCCACGAAAATTCCATTTTATTCACTTGGTCTCTCTGTGTAGACTGCGGTTTCCTGTTTCAGTCGGTGAGATGGCATCTGCTGTGGTTTATGTGATGGTCGAAGGTTGTCCAGTGGGTGCCCGCACAGGCTGGCCCCTGCCTGCCTGTGACCTGTCCCTCTCATTCCTGCAGCACTTCTTTCTGCCGCAGCAAACACTTTCCAGCTCATCTCGCGTTCCCCACCCCCAGCCTGGCACCAGGCAGTCCTGCAGGGCCCTGGCTCTCTAGGTGAAGGAGGGGATTTAGGTCTGGGTGGTAGGGGTTCGTGTGCTGGTTAGGGTGTCACTGCTTGCATGCCCTCTTAGCCAGCCGTGTTTGGTAATGGATGCACAACTCTGTCTCTCTATTAAAAAGACTCCCTCCTTTTCTGTGTATTAAAAACCGAGTTCACACTGATGTCCCATTCTAGCCTTCTATAAGGTAATAACCCTTTTCACATTCATAACTCTCCTTTCTCTAACTGTGAGAAACATGGCTCCTGTTTTCCACAGTATGTATACTTGAGCAGTTCTAGAAGTATATTATAGTTTTAGAATGCTCATCTATATAAATGTAGCAACCACACTGAGTTTCTTTACAGTTGAAACACGTTTGTGGCTATACAGTCTAGTTATTGAGTACAAGAGTCACTTGGATTAGTTTTCTTCTGCCTTTAAGTGTGTTTATGTTACTCACTTGAAATATATTTAGGTTCATTTTTTTCTGCTGATATCGCATCTCTTCCAGTCCTTGTTGATTTAATTTTATCTGAGGATATAAAGCACTTAATGCAGGTCTCAGAATTAAGTCAACACAAAAAGTAATTCATTCTGTCATTTCCCCTTCTCCTATTCTTTCCATCCTGTTTCTACTTCGTAACCAGTTTCGTTAGTTTCTGGTTTATACTTTCTGAGTTGTTTTTTAAAATATATTTTTATTGATTTCAGAGAGGAAGGGAGAGGGAGAAAGCGATAGAAATATCAGTGATGAGAGAGAATCGTTGATTGACTACCTCCTGCACTCCCCCTATGGGGGGATTGAGTCACAACTCAGGCCTGTGCCCTGACCAGGAATCAAATTGTGACCTCCTGGTTCACAGGCCGATGCTCAGCCACTGAACAACACCAGCTGGGTCTTTCTTTTTTTTTTAATGCAATAATGAACAGATAATACTCGTTCACACTTCACTTTTTTTCACTTAAAAATATACGCTGAAAATTATCTATTCAGGCCATGGAGGCCTTACTTACTCTTGCTTCAGGCCATAGAGATCTCTGTTATTTTGATGCCACAGTTTACTCAGCCAGAATCTGCTGTAGGACCATGTGTGTGTTTCCGGTGCTGCTGCTGTTTTTAAACGACAACCAGCGTTCTAGCGAATGACCTCCTGCATCTGCATTTTCATATTGTTACCTAGTTACAGTGTAACTCGGAAAATTCCTGGAAGTGGGGTTGCTGAATCGTAAGATAAATGCAGGATCAAAGGTAGTGCTGGATCAAAGTTTCAAACGACTGAGGTGGTTTGGTGGATAGCGCCAAATTCTCCTCTGGGCATGCCTGTTTCCTCCCTGCTCACCAGGCAGGGAATTTGCCAGTGGGAGGTGAGAAATGTGTGCATCCCTTTAATTACAAGTGTGAACAGCTTTTATTTAAGGGTCTTTTTTATATCTACCAAAAGGTCTGTTTATATCTTTTCCTCATTTCCTGTTGGGACTTTGGTAATTTTGACTCCTTCAATTAAAAAAAAATTATTTTTAGGCATGTAAGTCCTTTTATCCGTGATAGACATTTACAGATATTTCCAATTTTTCACTTACTTTTTGACTTTGTTCATGGCGTTTTCAAAGATACTGCTGTGTAAAAGTTTAATATTTCATGTAGCCAAATCTTTCTATCTTTTCTTTTATTACATCTGAATTTTGACTCATAGTGAAATAACATTTCCCTTCACCCAGGTTTTAAAGAAATTCACATGCCTTTTCCCAGTACTTATAGTTTCACTCTAAATTTCTGACCAATTTGTCGCCTATTCATGTATATTGTATTAAGTGTGGATCTAATCTTATCTTTTTCCAAACGGCTAACCATTTGCCCAGAACTTAATAAAAGGTTGCCGTGATCAGAAATGCCACCCTTATCGTGTACTAAATCTCCATATGTACTTGGATCTACTTATGGACATTCTGTTCCATTTGACCAGGATTTGGCCAAGTCTGGCCTCTGGCCAAACCCAGCCCTGTTTTTGTAACTAATGCTCAATTGGAGCGTGTCCACACTCATTCATCTACATATTGTCTGTCGCGGCTTTTGTGCCGCCACAAAGGCGTTGAATAGTGGTGGCAGAAACTGGAAGCTTCCACAGCTTAAAATATTTACCCTCTGAGTACAGAAAAGGCTTGCCCGACCCCTACGCTGAAATAATTGTGAATTTACATACCATAAAAGTACCTCATTTTTAGCTAGCGTGTCTGACAGTGCATGTTAACGTCTTGTAGGGCTTAATTTCCCCTTGTAGCTTTTCTTTCTCCATGTTTTTTTTTTCTTTTCTGAATAGTCTTGCAAGTTTATTTTTTCCATGTGAACTTGAGTATCAACTTGTCTTTTTCCGTAAGCAGCGTTTTGTGTGATTGTTGGGCATGTGTGACCTTTATAAATTAGGGCGAACTGTCATTTTTATAATGCTGAGTTCTCTTGCTGAAGAACAAATAATGAAGAAAAGAAGAGAAACACTTATCCAAGAACTAACCAATCCCCAACATGCATCACACCACCCAGTTTCTCAGGTTAGCGGTAGCGAATCTTCCAGAGAACACGCAGCCAGAGCTTCATAAATTGTGCTGGAGTGTTGATTTGGAAAAACACTTTAATTCTTTGAATAGGAATTATTTCTCGTCTATTATCTTTCGATCAGAGACCATTATTAGTTGACTTTTCTCCTTTATGGAAGGTACTACTTCTTTGTGACCTGATAATAATTTCAATAATTTTTTCATGTGTGCGTGAAAAGCAGGTTTAGTCTCTGAATGCTTGAAGGTTGACATCTTTAAGATCTGCCCACCTTCTTAATGATGTTTATTCTTCTGAACTTTATGTTTTGTCCTTGACCTGTCTTATTGGGGGGAGTCTGTTAGTATATTTTTAGTCCATGTCATTTTGCATATCTTTTGGTTTCTCTCTTTTCAGGGTGTGTTTTCTTTGCTCTTTTTAGTTTTGAAATTTCTTTGGAAAATTAGGAAGGTTTGTATTTTTGTTGTATTGATTAGCCTTTACTTAATAATGTTTTAAATCTCTCCGATTCTTGGTTTCTTATTTAATGTCTTAAGTTTATCTATCTTTAATGGTATTCTTCACTTGTCACCTACTTCCTGTGCAATAATCAGAGCTTATCTTTATTTCTTCTGTCTGATCCCTTCTTTCAATTTTGAAGTTGTATTATTTGTACTTTATCAGAATGTATGAAATATTCTTCTATCCTGGTTTTCATCTGTGCTTTATTCTTAAGTCCATAATTAGCTTAAATGTGTACCATTAAATGTTTTGCTAAAGTTTTCCAAGTCTTCTCTTTGTTACTTAAGAATGGTTCAATAGATAGAAAATTCCCTGCCCTGTTACTTACTAAAGACTATCTTCTATTGCCTTTGGATATAAAATCACTGCTTTCACTTTCCGTTTTTGCAGCGAATGCCTTGTTTTGAATGTTGTTTTCTAGTAATTTGATGCCAGTCTAACTCATTCTCATTCTCATTTTCTCTCTTTCTCTCTTAAATTACTTGGGACTGGAGACTGTGAGAAGTTTTTTCTTTATCTTTAAAATCTACTTTTCCTAGGCTATCTCTTAGAGTTTAAAGCTGTAGCCAGTTTTTCTTAATATCTAGAGAACCTTTTTACCTACCTGGTTTTAAAGATATTACAGCTTTATTGAGATATAATTCACATTTCATACAACTTAGACACTGGAAATGTACAATCCATTGATTTTTAGTGTATTCACAGAATTGTGCAACTATCAGTGCAATCAATTTAGAGCGTTTTCATGATCCCAAAATGAAACCTTTTTAGTTGTCACTCCTCTTTTCCTCTCATTCAACCCTTGGTAACCACTTGGATTATAATTCTAAATGTCACTTCTGTTTATTTTAGCGAGTGTGTGTGTGTGTGTGTGTGTGTGTGTGTGTGTGTTTAGAAACTCCAGTTATACATAGGATCTTCTTTCTCTCCCACATCAACTACTTTATCTTTGTCCCATTTTGCTTTATCTCATTTTTATTCTCTTACATTATTTTCTTATTTTTCATCAATGCCTTGTTATAGTTTTCATTTGAATGTGTCATTCTTGGGCATTGTAATTTACTTTCATTTATTTTGTAACTAGTGTCCTGGTGCATGAAATCTGTGCACAGATAGGGTCCCTAGACCTGGCTGGTGCAAGGGCTAATCAGGGCCTTCTGGCTGCCAGCTGGAGCTTTCCTTCGTTCTGTGCCGCCCCCTGGTGGTTAGTGCACGTCATAGTGAGCGACTGAACTCCTGAGGGGACATTTGCATATTAGCCATATATATCTATATATCTTTTAATTATTTATTAGAGCTAAACATTTTTCCCTCATTTTGCAAATTTTGGAACATTCCTATTCTTAAGTTGTTTTTAATATGATTCAAGGCATATATATGTATATAGCATCTATATTAGAAAGAGGTAATATGCAAATTGACCACCACACCATCACAAGATGGTGGTGCCCACAGTGGAGGAGGGGTTGGCTGCTCTGCGCGCTTGCTGCCAGAGTCCTGTCAGCCTTGCTGGGACTGCAGTTCAGGCAAGCAGGGCTGGCTGAGGCACAGGCAAGCTTTGGACGGTGGCTGCCCAGCTGCCCAGGGCCGGCCCAAGGTGCAAGTAACCAGACTGGCCAAGGCTTGCATTGCTGGCAGTGGCAGCAGCAGAGGTGTGATAGGGGTGTCGCCTTCCTCTGATTGCTGGGCACCTCCTACCCCTGAGCGCTCCCAGACTGTGAGAACAGGCAAGTTTGGCTGTGGTTCCCTTCCCCCCAACTTCAGGCATGAATTTTCATGCACTGGGCCTCTAGCCCCATTGAGTAAAAGAGTAACATGCAAATTGACCGTACCTCTGCTACACCTGCAAGCCCCGTCCACCAGCTAATCGGAGCGAGTATGCACATTAACTCAACCAAGATGGCTACAGCCAGAGAGAGAGCAGGAGGGAGGCTTGGGTTGCCCCCCGCGATGGAGGAAGCCAAGCTTTCTGCACACCCTCACTGGCCCAGGGCTCCGCCCCAGGCTACAAAGTTTCTATTGTAGAAGATAAATCCCAGATACCGGGGCCTCTGCTTGGATTGCTGGGGGGCACGGCAGGCCTGTAAACCACCACAGGCCCCTTGCCCAGGCCGCCCCATGCCCTAAGGGAATCCCCACCCTGATCTGGGACACCCTTCAGAGCAAACCAGCTGGCCCCTCCCGTGTACCAGGCCTCTGTCCTTTCTAATAAAAGATAATATGCATATTGACCATCACTCCAACACACAAGATGACTGCTCCCATGTGGTCAAAAGATCCTGCCCCCATGTTGACACAAGATGGCCACCACAAGATGACCAACAGGGGAGGGCAGTTGGGAGGGACCAGGCCTGCAAGGGAGGGCAGCTGGGGGTGATCAAGCCTGCAGGCCCCCCCCCCAACCCCCCCGAGCGACAACCCACCAAATCGCAGCCAGTGCTGCCAAGACCCTATAGTGCAAAATGCGGCTCACTCCCCAGCCCAGCTCGGAAATGGTGGCTGTGGGCACCGGGTAATGTCATGTAACAGCCCTAACCGGTGTGGCTCAGTGGATAGAGCATCAGCCTTTGGACTGAAAGGTCCCTGGTTTGATTCTGGTCAAGGGCATGACCTTAGTTGTGGGCACATCCCCAGTAGGAGGTGTGCAGGAGGCGGCTGACCAATGTTTCTCTCTCATTGATGTTTCTAACTCTCTATCCCTCTCACTTCCCCTCGGTAAAAGTCAATAATATACACACACATGTATGTGTGTGTGTGTGTGTGTGTGTGTGTGTGTGTGTGTGATGTCATGTAACAACACCTGGCTTCCTCTCCCTAGCGATTAGCCTCCTTGGAGTTTCTTTAGCCCAAGAACCCAACTTGCTTTATAGCCAGGTGCAAACGTTTTACACTTTAAGCAAATGCCTGTGAAGTGTTTTACGTGCCTCATCTCATATGCTCCTCACAGAAGTGAATAGGTCGATTAGAGACTCAGTAGGATCCTATATTCTTTCCATTAGCCAGAAAACAGAGATTAAGAAAGTATGGAAACTTGACCCACCTGAAAAGAAGTAAGAAAAAGTCGGACTTGAAAATGACTTCAGGTTTTCTCACTGCACAGAATAGAGTCAAACACTGCTGTAGTTAAATATTTTACCCTTTGTCCTCCCTGAGCGATCTATAATAATAATCTGCTTCGTGTTGATATTTACTGCTGTGTTGCTGACATCTACCTGAAAGAGACGTTGGGGTGCTTCACTGGGCTGGGAAAACTTTAGCTCAATTAGGAAGCAGGTTTATCTAATTAAACAAATTTACCTAAATATATATAAAGCTCTCACTGGTGCCAATTGCACACGTTTTCCTATTTTCATTGTCCATCATGAATTTGGTTGACACTTCTATTATAGAAAAAGGGCAAATAGTGATATTAAAACATTTCTTTTAATTAATTTTCTTTCAGTGTGCACAAATATGTGCACCAGGCTTCTAGTTTAAATGAACATTGAAAACAAATAAAATTAACATTGAATGCTTGCTGGAGCGTATTTAATTCAGTTTGGAGTAACTCTTTTTGATCAGATTCAATAAAAGCAGAATGCCAGGATGCACCAAGGCATACATTATATGCATAAGGTCACATCTCTCATACAGAACTAGCACGGTGGCCTCTATGTACTGTCCTTAGGAAAATTAAGGAAATAGTCACCGAACTCCTCTTAATTATCTTGCTGCTACCTGATTTTTACAATGGATTTAAATGGAATAATTTTTTATTTTTATTACATTGTAGAAAGAAAACTTTCTCTCCCCTATCATAGTATTCATGTGGAGGGAGGAGAGAAGATTTCTGATGAAGTTTAGTGGTAGCCAGAGTTGGTATATTAAAAAGTCAGGTGTACATAGATGCATTCCGTGGCTTTCTTCCTTCTTGAGTTGCAAGGTTAGTATTAGAGCGAGGGGCTGCTTTTTGTCTAAGCTCGTCTCTTCTTTTTCCAATCATCTCACTTGTCTCAGCAGTGTGTTGGCAAGGTTTAGTTGGAAGGGGAAACAGTTTTGGGCTAGATTAGGGGCCTCGGTGGAATGAATAAAAACAAAACAAAGGTGTTTGCTTTGCATCTGCCAGTCATCATTCTTGTACTTATCTTTGGCAGTCATGGCAAGTGTCATTGGCAAACTGTATTTAGACTTTTCTGCTTCGCCTGATCTTAAATATATCATAATCTCTAACTGACTTCTAATTATATTTGAGATTTCTTCTCTATCCTAGGATGCTCTGTCAGTTTTTAAAAACCGGTCCATGGAAATCAGATGGTTTGGTCTACTGATTAGTTAATATGAAAAGATGTTAAAACATTTTGTTTCCTTGATAGACTGTGTGGTGTTTTATTCGGTACATAAAAGCACACAGTATCCTTCTTATACATTTCACCCTCTAGTGATTCTAAGTCACTTTTTAGGTTCTTTATTCAGTGGTTTGACTTGAGGAAGGTTCTCTTTGCAATGATGACCGCTTTCCTTTTACTTTGAGTTTTCCCGTTATATTTTTGCTGATTCCTTTTTAGCCTTTCGGTGTGATTTGTCTTATGCGTGTCTTTGTGGGCAGGGGAATGCCCAGATTCAACTTCATTTTATTCAAAAATGTTGGTTGCCGCCCACTAAATTGATTTCGTAGGCTGGAGCCAGGAGTGGAAAACACCTAGATGTATTTTCTGTGTGGAAAGAACAGTGGGTTCTGAGTCGAACCTACCTAGACCTTGAGTGTCATGTCTCATTTACTGTGTGGCTCTTAACTAGTTACTTACTTCTCTGATCCTGTAAATTTGGAATATTAACTTATATATATTTTCTGAAGATTAAAAGACAATGTATTAAACAAGCCTAGCACAGATACTCAGTAAAGTTAGCTAATAGCATTTTTTAATAGCATTTTTATTATGCATCTACCATCCTCAATGTCTTAAATCCCCAGATTTAAAAACACACGGGAAATGGCAGATTATCTCAGTGGCTTTCAGATCCTTTGCAGGTTTCTTTCTGCTTCCTCTCGGGAGTAAATCTGCGTGTCTCATCCTGAAACTCAACATACAGACTTTGTCGCACTTTAAAAGCAGGAAATTTATGCCTCTCACCTAGCTCTTCAAGTACATCGTCTTCTAAGTGAGATGTAGCCTGTGTCAGTCGGTGGCACCTCCAGGCAGAGATAGATCACTGCGTGCACGTTCTGCCGCCTGCACGCTGACCCACACAGCAGCCGGGCGGGATGGCGGGGAGTAGGAAAGAGAGAGCTGGTGTTTACCCACAGTGGGCGTTTCCTTTGTTTGTCTGGTTAAGTGGGAGGAGGAGGGAATTCTGCCACGCTGTTGCCCTAGTCTGGTGTTTGCCAATATGTGCTGAGCTGGGATAGTATCAGAGCGGGGTGTCCATCTCCAACAAACGTGGGAAAGCGAGGCTCAGCCACCTTACCCCGACTTTAATGATGACATGTTACAAGCCTTTGCTGTCTTAGTGAGATGTATATTCTAAATGGGGTGGGGCCAAGACTGGTTTGGCTCAGTGGATAGAGCATCGGCCTGTGGACTGAAAGGTCCCAGGTTCGATTCCGGTCGGGGGCATGTACCTTGGTTGCGGGGACATCTCCAGTGCGGGGCGTGCAGGAGGCGGCTGATTGATGTCTCTCTCTCATCGATGTTTCTGACTTTCTATCTCTCTCCCTTCCTCTCTGTAAAAAATCAATAAAATATATTTTAAAAAAAAGTAAATAAATGGAGTGGGGATGGGGCTTGGTCCGGCGTGGGCAGAGCCCTCACCCAGCACACAGCATTTGTCAAACTTAAGTAGACCTGGGACCCTTTTTCCTCGGAACCTTCTGTGTCACCTGGAATTCCTTTGGCATCTTCTGAAGGCGGCTCTTAAGAGAGGGAGCAGGCGTCAGTTCTCTCGGGATTTGGTAGTTCTTAGGTATCAAGCATTGGATGGAGCCTGCTGTTAAGGTACCAGTGCAGATTCCTTACTGAGGATGATGCCACCACCTGGACCACATCATCCGGCCAGAGGAGTGATTTTAAAATAGATATGCATAGATTGCCCGGGGAACTTAAGAAACAGCAGCAGACAGGCCTCGCTCCGGCCACTCAGCTCCGCTGTTTGGTCAGAGACACGCTTTGCCATCTCATTGCATTTGGAGCGCCTTTGAGAATCTAATGGAAGCTCTGGACTGTCTTTCTGGGGGCAGGGAAACACACCAGCTCTTGTCCGTGCCTTCAAGCCCATGGATCGCTAGAAAGAACTCCTGAATTCAATGTCCCCACATCTGAATTGAAGGGCAAGCAGGACTTTAGCTCAGAATCTAGATAACTGTGACTCTGTGCATTGCTTGGCCGTGGTGAGATCAGACTGTAGTTGAGGAAATGCATACTGTCACAGTCCAGAGAACCTGTTGAGAGAGACAGGCCAGTCCCGAGATGGCGGTGATTTAGTGATCTTCCCAAGGAGGCGGGTTAAGGAGCCGATACTCTTAGCGTTTTTATTTTCATGTGATGCTTCTGGGTGGAGATGCCGGAGGAAAGAGGGGGAAGTGAATGGGCCAGGCTGGTGTTCAGAGAACCTCCCTTTCCCAGAAGGGCTAGAGCTGAGAGAGGATGTCAGCGCTCAGGCTGGCTTACCTCACGCTCCACGTGAGAACTTGGCTGTAGGAAACCACCTTCTTTTTTGCGTGGAAACTTCATTGTTTTCGCTTACCTCACTCTTGACCTGTGACCTTTTGTCAGCTATATCTGTAAGGAGTAAATGCCAGAGTGATTTTAAAAAGTGTGGCTTCTCTAAGGAATTTGTTATTTTGGCCACTTCTCATTCCCACAACTTCAGATAGCAATTTGGAAAGATGATGGGAATAGAAAAAATATATATATATATTTTATTTACCAAAAATGGGCTTTTCCTTTGGTTTCCACAAGTATTTGTCCTGTGAAGTGGGAGGAGGAAGAAATTCTGCCCTGCTATTGCCCCAGTCCAGTGTTGGCCAATATATGCTGAGCTATTATTAAGAGATCCTATCTAATAAAGACAGAATATGCTAATGGGCCCTCACACCATCGCACAGATGGTGGTACCCACAGCCAATAAGAAGGGGATATGCTAATTGACTGCCAAGCCCTTAAAGATGGCGGTGCCCAGTCCTCTGAGCCCCGATGGGGTGGTAGGCACATGGCAAGGCCAGGTGTGGGCCTGGCCACTTCGAGCGCCTGCCTCTGGAGTTCCCTAGTCCCCTCAGCCCCCCAGTTTTCCAGGGCTGGCCCAGGGCTGCCCGAGGCTCATGTAACCAGGGCCGACCAAGGTTGCGCCGCAAGTAATGGCAGCAGCAGAGGTGTGATGAGGTGTCACCTTCCCCTGATGGCCGTGTCACCTTCCGCCCCTGAGGGTTCCCGGACTGCGAGAGGGGGCAGGCCGGGCTGAGGGATCCCCCCGCCCCCCAATGTATGAATTTTCATGCCCCGGGCCTCTAGTATTATAAAAGGAGGGTCCATAGCCAACAACTCAGGAAAGCTAAGTTCCACTAACGAGCTGATTTTTAAACTGTGAGACTTCCAGAACCTTTAGCATCTTAATGACGTGTATTGGGGGGCACGGGAGAGGGGCATGCACGTAAGTACATGGCATTTCTTCGTTGTAATTAGACCTTTTTTCTCGGAGCACCTCTTGTGTCGCCTGCAGTTCTGTGTGGAGCTGGTGCTCTGACCAGGTCACGTGAGAGGTTCTGGAAGAGAAGCTGGATGTGATGAGGGAGCTCTTCCCGCCCACGGGCTCTATTAGATACAGTTCATTACGCTGTGCACCCGGAGCCCTGGCCGGTTGCTCAGTGGCTAGTGTTGGCCTCCGGAACGAGGGGACTTAGGCTCCATTACCGGTCATGGACCCGGACCTTGGTTGCAGGTCCCTGCCCTGGTCAGGGCACATGCAGGCGGCAACCATCGATATGTCTCACATGACTGTTTCTCTCTCTTCCTCCTTCCTCCCTCCCTCCCCCTTCTCTCTAGAAATCAATGGGAAAAATACCCTTGGGTGAGGATTTTTAAAAAAATTGTATATATTTATCCACTTTTATCAAAGTCTTATGAAAATAGTTGCAGTTGTTTATTATTATTATTATTATTATTATCATCATCATCATCATCACCATCATCATCATCACCATCATTATCATCATCAGAAGGGTTGTTTTCTTCTCCACTATATAAATAAAAACCACTAATCTGTTTTGGAATGGATGAGAGGAAGAACAGAATTTTCTTACGGCAAAAACAGTTGTTCTTGTGTAGTCTAAAGTGACTTTGACTTTTTGTTTTCTCCCTGAGGACAGTAGTAACGTGGCTTAGGTTAGAATTGCCCTGCTTATTCAGGCTCCTGTGTCAGAGGCGTGTAGTTGAAAACATTACACGTGTGTACATCTATCTTGTACATTTCTGGGGTGCCTGGCGAGCTGGGGGCAGGGCCTTCTCTCACTTCTCCCACCTCCCGTGCTCAGCTCTGCATGTGTCCGGCCATTCTTCCTCCGGCCACTCTCTTAGAACCCAGGACATTGTGACATTGCCAGGGTGGCATTGTACCTGCCAGTCAGCCTGAGGAGCCGAGGTCCTGAGTCACCGTCCCTCATTCATTTCCACAATGCGGCCTGCCAGCTCCATTCGCCTCTGGATCCCGCGCGCCAGCAGGAAAAGGAGAGCTACATGGAGAGAGAGGCGCCCCGTCTGTCCCCCTAGCCTCCGCCTCCTCCTCACTCAGGGCCACTTCTTGCTGCCGCCGCTCTAGACCGGCTTTGGACCCTTGGACACACCGCCTTCCTCACTAGCTCATGGTTGGTTTCCCACGTGGAGCCCTGCTCTCCCGCCCCCTCCCCCGCTGCAGGCCGCGGTGCTTTGGGCTCCTGCTAGTAAGTACGATGGAGGAAGCGGTGGCTTTTCTTTATTGATGACATTCTGTCCAGTGTGAGGTCGGAAAAGCGTCAGAAGGGACCGCTTGGGGGAAAGGGGCATCTTGAGAGCAGGACACGACCAGATGGAATACCTGCTCAACATACAGCTTTGTGCTGGGTATCCGCACCCCTCAACAGCTCTGGTGTTTGTCCATGGCAGATACAACGTGCTCAGGGTCCCCCCACCCCCCCTTCTCTCTCTCTCTCTTTCTCACACACACACACACACACACACACACATACACACACACACACACACACATACGGAGTGAGTGACCAGATCTACCTTCTCTCAGGTTTTCAAAGCCTTTGGCCTTCCCTGATCTTGACCTCCATTCCTGCTCACAGCCAGCTGTGGGCCTGCAGAGCAGAGCAGAGCGCCAGTTGTCAGTGCCGGCTCTGCCATTCCTCGCGCTGGGCATGTTTGGAAACACCGTGGTACCTCGAGATACGAGTGCCCTAACACACGAGGTTTTTGCGATACAAGCCATCGAGCGAGCGATTTTTGCTTTGAAATACGAGCAACAGTTGAGATAGGAGTCATCGCGTGGATCGGCCGGCTGCACACGACCCACCAGTTTACTGCAACTCGCGCGTCTCCTAGTTTCCCACGCCTCAAGGTTACGGAACGAATTAAACTCGTATCTCGAGGTACCGCTGTACCGTGTGGGTCCCAACATTTTACACCCGAACACAGAGGGAAAACCGCAGCGATCGGCTTCTCCCTCCTGTAAACATTGACAGCTTAAGCAGACCCATAGGATCCTTTGGAAAAATACTGTGGTGCAGATATTGTGGTTTAAATGTACACCCCCACCTTCTAGTTCCGGGTTTGGAAAGGGACCTTCGAGGGCTGCACCTACCATGAGTTGTCACTCCTTTCTGAGCCCAACGCTGCCCTCTCCCGTCTCATTAAGTTCCACTCCGCCGTTAGATGGGAGCTTCCGACGGCAAAGCCAATCAGGGCTGATCTCCGCCTAACGGGCCGCTCTGAGCGCGGTCACAGCCCGAGTAAGCACACAGGCCTCTTTGTGCGCAAGCACCAAGTCAGAGGCCTGCATTCCGCAGGCGCCACATTGTTCCGGCTCCCTCTTCCTCCCTCCAGGGGAGAGGCTGGGCACCCCCACGCTTGTGGGGGGGACTGCAAAGCCATTCCAGAAAAACAAGGCCGACAGGGGAGGAGAGAGAGAGGCGGGGAGCTGGGGGACCTCCCCCTCCCTTGGCTTTGTCAGTTCTAATTGCTCATGTTGGGGTGGGTGAGTGAATAGCAGACGTTCTAGTGAATGCTTGGTGCAGCCAGCAGGAACTTAGTGGGTCTCTGGGCCTTGTAGCCACCAGTGAGGAGTAACAGTGAGGCCGAAACCGGTTTGGCTCAGTGGCTAGAGCGTCCGCCTGTGGACTGAAAGGTCCCAGGTTCGATTCCGGTCAAGGGCGTGTATCTTGGTTGCAGGCACATCCCCAGTAGGGGGCGTGCAGGAAGCGGCTGGTCGATGTCTCTTTCATTGATGTTTCTCTCTATCCCTCCCTCTTCCTCTCTGTGAAAAATCAATAAAATATATTAAAAAAAAAGAATGACAGGGAGGACGGAGGTGGAGCTTCAGCCAGTGCCGTAAGCAGCCAGCCCGTCTTCTCAGCCTGCCCTCCTCCATCCGAGCGAGACTCCCTGCCGCTTCCCTGCATTGATTCAGGAAAGACGAGCACAGCTCCTCTTGGCCCAAATAGCCCATTAGCCACCAGCCACACTAGCTCCCGGGTGTGTGGGCACCACTCCAGTGGGGGTTTTCAAAACTACATTTCGGGGTAGTTATTTAGGATTTGCAAAACTTGGCATAATTCAATGCTCTGTTTTTCCCCCGTAGAGCACTTCAGTTATGGAGGATCAGAATGAAGATGAGTCCCCCAAGAAAAATACCCTTTGGCAGGTAGGAATGCCGCGCCCAGATGAGAGAGCAGCTGACTCACTCTAGACCAGATGCCCCCGCAGCTCCTGGCCCCATGCAAACAAGAGCCAGGCGGTGTTGGGGTTTTGGCACGCGATTTTACTGGTCTCAGAACTTGCCCCGATTTAGCTTCTGATCCCCTGATCCTTGGGGGGTGTCAGTGTGAATAGTAAAGATTTTGGAATTTTCACAGAGATTCTGAAGTGACTATAGCCTGAAATGTTCTGTGTCCACCATCGAAGTCAGAGGCGGACAGGGGCGGTGTTTTTGTCGCCAGAATGGCACCGTGCCACACACCGAGTGCTGGGCAGCGATGCCTGAGTCTCCTGGTCCCATCCTTCTTCCTCGTTTCTTGTCCGCTTGCCCTTTCCTTTCACACTCCGCTTCCTTCTGTCCTGGCTCATTTCCCCTCCCAATCCCAGTCTTTTGTGTGGGGTAACGGGGCAGGGCATGTAACGTTTCATGATTGGATGGTTTCAGCGGTCGTTATGGTACAAATCATTTTCCCTTCATGAGGGCAAAAGGCCCAGCAAATCTAAATCCGAAGAGAAGAATGTTTACCGAATTCTCTAGGTTCATTTGATTTGATACAAAAGGGTAGATTACTGTATTTTCCGGCGTATAAGACGACTTTCTAACCCAGGAAAATCTTCTCAAAAGTTGGGCGTCGTCTTATACGCCAGGTGTCAGAGGGTGAGTATATCCCAACCCCTATATTTTAACTGGATAAGTTGGGGGTTGTTTTATACTCTGGGTGTCATAGGGCTAGTCTATCTCAAGCCCTATATTTTAACTGGAAAAGTTGGGGGTCATCTTTACGCCGGAAAATCCGGTAGTTAGGAAGAGTGAAGTATCCCCAACACATTTAAGATGAAATGAGACAAAATAAAACAGCCAGGAGCTCTTTCTGGCCCGCAGGTGGTTAGGAGTCGCCGCTGTTTG
The DNA here is from genome assembly GCA_004026805.1 of Lasiurus borealis. NCBI lineage: Eukaryota > Metazoa > Chordata > Mammalia > Chiroptera > Vespertilionidae > Lasiurus > Lasiurus borealis. The sequence continues at coordinate 81,861 of PVJN01004479.1, forward strand.
GGGAGCTGTGTGCAGACTGCCTGCCTCTGTTTCCTCCTCCACATCTGTGTCTGCAATGGGGTTGTCTTTACTTCTTATTGATTTTCAGTTCGGCGTTAACACTGGCTTCCAGATTTCGTTTATCTGTCTCTGAGTCAGCTAGTTCATGGTACATCAGTGCTAGGGAGGGTAGATGGTTGGGAGCCTTTCTGTAAGTGAAATGACCCGTTTGCTTATCAAATGAGATAACGGGTATGAAAGAATTTTGTCAAGTATAAAGCAGCACATAAGTGCTTTTCATTGCCATCCTTAGATTTAACCTGTTGTGAAAGCAATTATTTGGCAGGTTACTATGAAAAAGTATAGTAAAGGAGGGGAAGGAAAACATAGATTAGGCACTTTTAACATATTCAAAATATTCTCAACTCTGCCCTGGCTAAGAATATTATTGTGATATTAAAAGTCTGCATCTCATCTTTTGTTCCTAAATATTATTTATAAAATATTATTAATAATAAAAGTGTTCTCTTGTTATTAAAATCTTACTTTATACACTTAATGTTAATGGCTACCTTATAGCACTTTATGTAGGTGCATTATAATTCACTGAAACCTGTTGCCTGTAATTGGGCAGTTCTAATCTTTCTGTGTTAGAAACATTATGGTGAACACCCTTATGCTTAGAAGTATCAAAGATGCCCCTTACACCAGTCAATATTGCCACAGCAAAGAATTTTCACTTCATTTGATTGTGTTTGAGTGTTGATTTTTTTGTTCTGAATGTCTTATTAAAGGCAGCATCGGCAGCATCAAAAACTCCTGTTTAATGCTGCCCCCTGGTGGCGCCCGGTGTCCGTGAGCTGTCCCTCACCCCGTGTAGCAGGGAAAAGCATTCCTGGATGAGGAAGTGGTTAAGATAAAGGAGGTGGGCCAAACCCGGTTTGGCTCAGTGGATAGAGCATCACCTGCGGACTGAAAGGTCCCAGGTTCGATTCCGGTCAAGGACATGTGCCTTGGTTGCGGGCACATCTCCAGTGTGGGGTGTGCAGGAGGCAGCTGATCGATGTCTCCCTCTCATTTATGTTTCTAACTCTCTATCCTTCTCCCTTCCTCTCTGTAAGAAATCAATAAAATATATTTTTTAAAAAAAGATAAATGAGATGGGAGTTAAATGCCTTCGATTTCAGCCCTCTGAGTGTGGATGTAAGAACTTACTACTGGCAAGGTTTCTCAGATTTTACCAAGGCAGGCAGGCCGGAGACTCCTCTGGAATGTACAAAGGATGTCTTTCCGGAATGGGCTCAGTGGACTTGCTTTTAGGGGACAAATTGTAACAGAAGCTCGTGCTTTTTCTTGGAAAGACTTCTGAGAGAAGCGCCTAATGGCATGATGGGTGTTTTGATGCAGCTCTTCCGTTTTCCAGGTTCTCATTTGTTACTCCTGCCGGCATTACACGAGGGCGGCCATCGGAGGAGTGATGGGCATGCAGGCTGGCCAGTGTGTGATAGAAGCGTTGAGGTTACTTTGTTTTAAACAGGGAGCTACTGAGCCTCATAGATCAGTAACATTTCACTCTTTGGCTGTGGTTTGTTCATTTGTTTTATTCCCAAGTGAGGATGATTGGAAAGTGTGGCTTCTTTCTAGGGATTTAGATTTTTTTTAATGCTATTGTCCGGGTGCATTGTATTTAATTTCAGTGTTTTTTAAAAACAAAACAAAACAAAACAAAAAACCCTCAGTTTTTCTCCCCAGCCGGTTTGGCTCAGTGGATAGAGCATCTTTCTGCAGACTGAAGGGTTCAGTTCCGGTCAAGGGCACATGCCTGGTTTGCAAGCTCCATCCCCAGTAGGGGGCATGCAGGAGGCAGCCATCATTGATGTTTCTATCTCTCCTTCCCTCTCCCTTCTTCTCTGAAATCAGTAAAAATACATTTTTAAAAATACTGGTTTTATACTAGGACTGTGTAGATTTGATGAGAAATGCAGTCAGTATAGGAGCATGGGATATCCATAAACACTATATAATTATATATAAGGCTAATTTCCGGCCTCCAGGGCTGACTTGGGCCACCTCTGAACAAAAGAGGGGGTGAAAGTCTATTGTCCGCAGCTTTTAGCCTGGCGGCAACATGGAGATCCAAACTGTTCGGTGGAACCACGCTTTTTAACCGTGTGTGCATATATGCATAACCTGTGGGCACAGACAATAGGGTAGTGAAGGCTGGGGTGGGGGGCAGGGCAGGGGGATTAATGGGGAGGAAGGGGACATAGGCAATACTGTGAACAATAAAAATGAAAACAAAGTAAATGAAATGAAGCTTAGTAGAGCCGTTATTTCCTGCTTCCCCGTTGGATAGACCGGTGGTTTTCAGTGTGGATAGGCTGGTGGTTTTCAGTGTGGTCCTCAGTGTCAGCATCCCTGGTAGCAATGCAGATGCTCGGGCTGCACTCCGCATGCTCACAAGCCCTTTGTGAGTCTGAGGAACGCCCAAGTGCAGGGACCTTTGCCTATAGACCAGTCAGGCACTGACTGTCAGCTTTGAGGAAGTCAGACTGTTAATAGTCAGTCAGCTGCCACTTCGCCACGTTGAATGGTCACCTCTGACGTTCGTTATCTGATCACGGCATGGTTTGGGAATTAAGCATTAGAAAATGATGATTTAAGACACCACGAAGCTTTAGCAGTAGCTGTAACTTTGGCATTTACCTTTGAGACTCGGAGGAAATGGGCTCTGAATACAGTTTTAATTATTTTCTGAATGAATTAATAAAGGATGGAGTGGCTTCAGGCTAAAACTGGCATTTTACGATTAAATACCCCAAAGTGACAAATGTTTCTAATGAAATCCCAATTAGATTTCCTTCCCTCGTCGAGCTAACGACGCTCTTGTGTGTGTTTCTGAAATAGATAAGTAATGGAACATCGTCTGTGATCGTCTCGAGAAAGAGGCCGTCGGAAGGAAACTACCAGAAAGAAAAGGACCTGTGCATTAAGTACTTCGACCAGTGGTCCGAGTCCGACCAGGTGGAGTTCGTGGAGCACCTCATTTCCCGGATGTGTCACTACCAGCATGGCCATATCAACTCGTACCTGAAGCCCATGTTGCAGAGGGACTTCATCACTGCATTACCAGGTAGCTCCCGTCTCCCCACAGCGGGCGCTGGAGGGGTGCCCGCCTCGGTGCCCGTGAGGGGGTGAAAGGGGACAGTGCGAGGCTGCCTCTGGGGACCCACGCTGTGTTCCTGGTGGCATTTTGAAGACCAGATTGAGCGCCTCTAGGAAATGAAGGCGGTTTCTGTGGTGAATGGTGCGGGTCACGGTCAGCATTATGTTTCATCGCACTCGTTAATGATGGATGCTGCCATCTTTATTTTGATATAGTCTCTATATAATCTCCACTTTGTCTTTATAACGGATGTTTTTTTAAAGGAACAATCTGTCCTATTTCTCTGTGTTGGGGAAGTTTAGGATGTGCACTGGGATCTAAAGTGACACTCGGGGCCGCGGCCAGTGTGGCTCATTTGGCTGGAACATTGTCTAGGATGCAGGAAGGTCTTGGATTTCATTCCCAGCAGGTTTGCAGGTTCGATCCCAGGCGTGAGACAGCTGATCGAGGTTTCTCTCTCACATTGGTGTTTCTCTCTCTCTCTCTCTCTCTCTTCCCCTTTCCCTTCCTTTTCCTCTCTCTAAAATCAATAAAAGCATGTCCTCAGGTGAGTATTAAAAATACATGAATAAAGTAACACTTAGGGAACAGCAAAAACATACTGGGGAAACTGATAGCATGTCCATTCCATTTCTCATAGCTATTTCTGCACCCCCCTCAGTACCCTGCTTGCTTGCATGCACGCTCCCACTCCCACTCTTCCGCTTAAGTTTACTTGGAATTTTTTGGAAATAGACTACTTTTTTTTAAAAATAAAAGCTCTTTCAAATCATCTTAATAAGGTGGCAGGCAGAATATGGAGAGCAGCCTTCAGCTCGTTCCCTCTAAGAGGTTGCTGCCGTGTTTGCTTCCCGGAAGCGTGATGCAAGGCAGTGGCACCGACTCCAAGGAGCAGGGTGGTGAGACTCTGGCTTCCGGGCTCCCAGAAAGCTTCGGAACGTCTCAGGGGGGTCACCGGCGGCAGGACAGACCGGAAATTGCAGGGACCTGCACAGTACGGGGCGCGGTTGCTGGGTCATCCGCACCTGGAAATGTTTCTTGGTGGTGGTCTGGTGCCGAGAGTGTTTGTCATCTGGGGAGAATGAGCAGGTGGGCCAGGAGGTCTGTTGTCCCAAAGGAGCAGGTGCCTTCAGGGTGCAGACCCGGCCTGCCTGTTCTTTGGTGTGATCCTGGAGCAGAGCAATCTCACCGAAGCAGGGGTTCTAACCCTCTGCAGCTCGGTCTGCTGAGGGCCTCCAGAAGCGGACTACTTTTTAATTTTTTTATTGATTTTTTTTTTTTACAGAGAGGAAGGGAGAAGGATAGAGAGTTAGAAACATCGATCAGCTGCCACCTGCACGCCCCCTACTGGGGATGTGCCCGCAACCAGGATACATGCTCTTGACTGGAATCGAACTGGGACCTTTCAGTCCGCAGGCTGATGCTCTATCCACTGAGCCAAACCGGTTTTGGTTTAGAATAGCTTCAGATACAGAGAGTTCTCGTCTCTACACACACACACGCACACACACACACACACACACACACACACACACACCTTCACCACTGTCAGTATCCCATGCCATAGTAGTCTATTTGTTACAATATGGGGACCCACACTAGCGCATCACTGTCACCCACAGTCCATGCTGTACGTCAGGATTCACTCTTGGTGTTTTCATCAGGTGAGTTTTGGTAAATGTTCACTGACATTTTGGTAAATGAATCTACCATTATAGTCTCATACCAAACAGTTTCAATGCTCTGAAAATCGCTCTCTGCCTATTAATCCCCTTTGCTTTTCTAGTTCTCATTCATTCATTCATTCATTCATTCCTCTTTCTTTTTCTCTCTCCATTTCTTTCTCTCTTCTTCATCATCTTCATCTCCATTTTTAAGTGTACGTCTGGCTAGGCAGGCTAGAAATATTTCATTCCCGGCGAGAATGCTGGCCACAGCGTGTTCTTCTACCAGGGCCGTTGCAGTCTGGGTGTTACAACTGCCACGCCAGGGCCGGCCTGGAAACAGCCAGGGTGACCCGTGCCACTGCCACCACTTCCGCCCTGGCAGAGCTTCCGGTGGCCCCTCCAGGAGCAGCTCCTGGCTCAGCCTTTCTGCTGTGCGGTGCACCAGACTCCATGTTCCAGGCTGTGTCCCAGCCAACAGGACCTGGGCTTGGGTCTCAGCCCTTCACCCGGGGCCGCACGCTGGCAGGCCGGCTTCTGATCGCTAATCCCGCTCCCCAAGCTTGTGCGGTGGGCGTGTTTGAGGGCGAGGGCAGTGAGCGGAGAGAATTTTGACTGTTGTTTTTATGCTGAAATATAGCACCGTTTGCCCCATTTCATTCATATTTCTGAAAAGCAAAATATGATCCCTCTCTTTTAGAATTGGAATACTTAATAGAAGAAAGGGATCCTAGCCATCACTGAGTCCCCTTTCTCATGGACCAGGAAGCCAGGGGTCAGAGACAGTGGGTGAAATGCCCAGGATCTTACTGACATCTTGGTCACGTGGGAGTGTGCGGGTGATGGTGGGTGCAGGTTGGCCCCAAAGTTAGCGCAAAGGCCGAAGTAGTTTATAGCGGAGTTACTTTGGAAACTTCCTGAAATTGGCCTCGAGTGTAGAATACAACACAACTCAGCAATACTTACTGTTAATTATGGGAGAGAGAAAAAGGCCAGCCTTGAGTTGTCTGAGACGGCGGGATTTGAGTGGTCCGGCGGGTGTAGGGAAGGTCAGTGGGCCTGTGACCCCGGTCTCTGCACAGGCAGTGCCAGATCTGAGAAAACCCCCATCCTCCAAGCCTTCCTGCTGACGCGGGTTGCTGCTCTCAGCAAGAAAAGCCAGGTGACTCTGACGTTGGTGATGTGCTCATTCCTCAGAAGTGTCTCAGCTAGAGGAAGCCAGGCCTCCATTTTTCTTAAGCAGATCTGTTTATTGATTGTTTTCTGTCTGCTTCTACTGGCTGGGTCTTCTTTTCCCCTGGAGTTTACTTCTCACACATGTTTGCAGACCGTCCACGAGGTGGCACTGTTGTCCTCCCGACCTGAGAGTGTAGCTCAGAGGCAGCTCTGAGGAGTGCACAGCCTCGGAGAAGAGACAGAACAGATGAACATGTGTTATGTATATAACCATGGTTAGCATAATTGCACACGATCTCGTTTTCATTACCGCGAATTTGAAGGTATTGTCCATATTTCTGTTCAAGTGGAATTTTGTGGTGCTGAATATTACATGAAATGAACGGACCATTGGCTAGGACATGGAAATATTTTTGTCGAATGCTATTTGTTTTCGTTTTAACAGGATTTGATCTGAACACATATACATATGTCAGTGGACATCATACGCAGGACGCTGATAGCTGGCGACAGGCTGGCCCAGTAGATGGTGTTAGTTAGTGTCTGGTAGACTTGGATGGAACCTGGCGTTAGTTCCTTCACACACACCCAGACTTCAGAGCTTTGGGGGAGAACCAGGTCCACGTGGACGTTCAGACTTGGAGTTAATAACGCGCGGAGCAGCTTACCAGCATTCCGCTGTGGTGTTTAGCTTTTTCTGTAGATGATTTCAAGTTTTCAGTTTTACCCCCTGAAACTGACAGTCACCTTCAGACCTCTTTTGGTCGTCGGACTTCTGTAAAAACGGTCTATCATTTTAACTTGGTGATGCTTATGCGAATAGCATACCTGTGAGTGTAGAGAAAATGGAAAAATGTTTGTGGTCTCTGGCTCCTTTCGGTTCAGTGGAAAAAGTGATAATTATGATATGCTTTTCTAAAAATCATGGTAAATGTTTAGTCTGCAATGTCAATTTCTGCAGGCGGAGCTTGTGGTTTGTAAGAGCTGTTGTTAAAGGGGAATTTTATGCCGTTTGAAGTGGAGGCGGATTGTACTCAGAGGACGATAAGCGCTGGTCTCGCTTTGGTGAGGTGTCTCGGCAATTAAGACTTTTTGAAACATTTCACTTCTCGGCTGGGGTTTGTTCATCGCTTTATCCCCATGGGAGGGTGAGAAATCAGCGTGGCCTGGAAGCGTGACAGAGCCTCGATCACAGTCTCGGGGGGTGTGGAGGAGCCAGAGGGAAGCTCAGGCCAAATTTGGGGTGGAGACAGGGCCAGGGATTCCGCCCCAACCCAGTGAAACAGCTGCGGTCATTGCGTGAGACTCACTTAATAGGTGTGATTCTCACAGTTTCCTTCTCTGTGCGGGAACAGTGCTCCTGTATAGTAAAAGCCTAATGTGCTAAGTGTCCGACCATCCATTCGACCAGTCGCTGTGACGCACCCTGACCACCAGGGGCCAGGCGCTCAGACCTGTAGGTTAGCTTGCTGCTGGCGTCCAGCAATCGGGACTGGGCGAGATGGGCCAGACATGGTCTGAGTCCTCCTGCCATCCCTCCCCCGCCCCGATCGTGCGCTGGGCCTCTAGTAATAATAATAACAATAACAACAACAATACTTTATGGGATACTGTGAAGATGAAAGAACATATATAATATGCCTGGCATCTGGTGGCATTCTGAGGATGGCAGCTTGAAGAAAAAAAAAAGAAAGAAAGAAAGAAACAGTCCAGAGAGACAGGAAACACCTGCTTCTCCGGTAATAAGATTTATTGCCAGGAAGGTTTAATATTCACCCACTAATTTCCGTATTGATTCATCCTGACATCATGGACGTAGGTGTGTGTGGCACTTCGTTGAAACAACAGAAGGCTGGCCCTTGTGACCTGAGCGTGATATCTCTCCGTTTCTGCCTGGTCCTCCGGTCACTCTTGCCAGGTCACGGGCTCCCGGTGACGGACCGCCGTTAGCCGCGGCGGCATTGTCGTGTCGGCGTGTGACTTGAGATTTCACCGGGATGAAGCGCTGCGATGGGGAAGGGGGGAAGGGCCAGCAGGGCTGGGTGGGGACCAAGCTTCTTTGCAGCTGTTCTTTGAAACGCGTTTCTAAAATAATAAAAGTTTCTGTAATTGTATGATCTAAGCAGCTGTGTTAGAACTGGCTGTAGTCAAGGGCATTGAGCTGACATTACACATTTGAGTTTCATTTTGATACAGTGTTATTTATAT